>CAUYQG010189505.1:0-44901 GCA_963574415.1 Tarsius wallacei | reverse complement strand
CTTCCAAGTAGCTGGAACTACAGGCGCGCGCTACCACGCCTGGCTAATTTTTTGATTTATTGTAGAGATGAGGTCTTGCTTGCCCAGGCGGGTCTCGAACCCGCGGGCTCAGGCAATCCACTCACCTCAGCCTCCCAAAGGCACGGGATTTTACAGGCTGAGCCACCGAGCCCGGCGCTACCTCTTAAAGATAACCCCTGTCTTGCTTCTACCATTGATAGAAAAATATTGACTAGTTTTGCTGGGTTTTGAACTTAATATAAGTGGAACCAAACTCTTTGGTTTCTAGCTCCTTTTCTGTAAAATAATGTTTGTGAGATTCACCTATTCTCTTGCTATATAATATTCTATTTTATGAATAGATCGTAATACACATTTGGTTTGTTTTCTAAGTTTGAACTTCTAAAGACAGTTCTCCTATGAGCATTATTACGTATGTCATTTGGTGTTCAGGTATATGCATTTCTGTTAGATATATGCCAAGGAGTGGATTTTCTTGATCATGGGGTATGCATATATTCAGTTTTAGTAAATACTGCCAAACAGCTTTCTAAAGTGGTGGGACGAATTTTCAGTCCCAAACAGTATTGTATGAGAATTCGAGTTGCTTCATATCCTTGTGTGCGCTTGGTATTGTCAGCATTTTTGTCACTCTGTTAGTTGTATGACGGTATTTCGTTGTGTTTCTCATTTGACTTTTCCTAATGTCTAATCAACGTGAGCACCTTTTCGTTTTTTGGCCATTTGGATGTTTACTTTTGTAAAGTGAAGTTCAAGACAGAGAGATACATAGATATAAATAAATATATGTTGACACGAATTCTTTGCAAAAAGTCACATGTACATATCTATATGTGATTATTTCTTCCATTATGTGACTTGTCTTTTCATTTTTACTGATGTCTTTTAATGAATATAACTTATTTTTAATGGAGTCTGTTTGCCAGTTATTTTTAATGTAAATCCTTTAAAATTTTCCTTTCACATTTAGGCCTGTAGTCCATCTGGAATTAATCTGTGCATATGATATGAAGTAGGAGAATCAAGATTTATTTTTGTCCAGCATCATTTGTTTAGAAAGATCACTCTTTTCCTCTTCACTGTGGTGCTACTTTTGCAATAAAGTTAGTGACCATATGTGTGGGGATCTGTTTTTATACTCCTAATCTGAACAATTGGTCTATTTCACTGTTTTGTGCTAATACCACATTTTAATTATTGTAGCTTTATTATAAGTCTTCATATCCTGTAAAGTAAGTCCCAGATTCATTCTCCTTCAAAATTTTCTTGGCCTTTTTCAATTCCATTTAAATTTTAGAATCAGCTTGTTATATTCTGCCAAAAATACTACTATGGTTTTATTTGGAATATATCAAGCCTATAGAATATTTGAAGAGGATTTGAGAAGAATAGATATATTTTTAAAAATTGACATTTTTATATTATTGAGCTTTCCAATCTGTAAGCATTGGGTAACCTTCCACATTTTAGCTTTTTAAAACTTCTCTCCACAACATTTGGTAGTTATCAGTGAGGGGTCCTTGCACATCTATCATTAGATTCATCCTTGATTTGTTATACTAGTGTAAATAATGTCATTTTAAATGTATAATTTCCTATTATTCTATATGGAAATATAATTGACTTTTATATGCCAACCTTGAATCTAGTTGTCTTAGTAAATTCATTTTATTAGTTTATTTTGTATTTTATGGGTACGATATCATGTCATTGTGAATAACAACAGTTTATTTCTCAGTTTCTCCTTCTTATAGCCTTTGTCTTATTTTATTGCTTATTTTTCTGCACTAGCAAAAACAATCTAACACAATGTCCAATAGTAGTGTCTGTAACTAGCATCTTTGTTTAAGTCCTCACCTGGTAAGTAGATTTCAATATTTTACCATTAAGCATGGCATTTAATTTTGGCTAAACTGGATAGCCACATGCAAAAGAATTAAGTTGGACCCGTCTCTTACCATATACAAAAATTAACTTAAAATGAAATAAAATACCTAAATATAAAAGCTAAAACTTGTAGACAGAAACACAGGCACAAATCCTTATGAGTTTAGATTAGAAAGTGGTTTCCTAGCTATGTCACCAGCACCACAAATGACAAAAGAAAAAAAAATAAAATGGACTCCATCAAAATTAAAACCTTTTGTGCTCCAAAAGACACTATCAAAAAAATGAATAGACTACCTGTGGAATAAGAGAAAATACTTGTAAATAATATATCTAATAAAGGATGCATACCTGGCATCTATAAAGAGACTTTATAATTCATCAAGAAAAAATGTAAATAATTCAAAATAGGCAAAAGATTTAAATAAAAATTTCTCCAAGAAGATCTATGAATGGCCAATAAACACATGAAAATATGCTCAGCATCATTTGTAATTAAGGAAATATGAATCAAAATCACAATGAAATACCACTCCACACCTCTTAAGATGGCTGTAATAACAGACAGTAACAACTCTTGGTGAAGTTTTGGAGAAATCAGAACTCTCATATATTGCTGGCAGGAATTTAAAATGGCACAGTTGCTTTGGACAACAGTTTGGCAGTTCCCCAAACTATGGAACATGCATTAACAACCCTGTAAACAGTAAACATGACTTACCAGATGAACTAGCAATTTCACTTGTAGGTATATGCCCAAGAGAAATGAAACCATATAGCCACATAAAAATTTACACATAAGTGTTTATAGCAGAGTATTCATGATAGCCTGAAAGGGTAAATATCCGAAATATCCGTCAGTTGATTAGTGGATAAACAAAAGATGGTATATCCGTACAATGAAATGTCATTTAGCAATGGAAGGCAATGAAGTCCTGAGACACGTTACAATGTGGATAGACCTTGAAAACATTATGTTATGTAAAAGAAGCCACACAGAGAAGGCCACATATTGTATAATTCCACTGATATGTAATGTCTAAAGTGGGCAAAGTTATTGAGACAGACATGGCCTGAGTGGTTGTCAGAAGCCAAGGGAAGGAGATAATGGGAAGTGATGGCTAATGAGTACAAGGTTTCTTCAAGGGGTGATGAAAATGCTTAGGAATTATATAGCAGTAACACTGTATATATCTGTGAATATACACACACAAAAAAACCCCAAACACTGAAATATACACTGCAAGTGAGTATATTTTATGGTACATAAATTCTATCTTAATTTTTAAAACTTTAATTCTCTGGTAAAATTCTACACCTTGCATTATTTACTGATAAGTGATATTAAAAATCCACATCTGATAACCATCTTTCTGTCTTTTCTATTTGTTCTTGACAGGATTTTTAGTCTGCCACCAGCTATGGCATCAGCAGAAAGGGGAAGTCAATTTCTCTGTCTTTTCAATGTGTCAGTTATCCCTCAATTTGTACTTGTATAATTAATTTTATACACTTAAATGTAAAAATTATATTATTCTTGTCAGGTTCTTTTGTCTACTACAGCATCTAACTTTCATATTAGTTGTAACACTCAGCTTTGTTACAATAAGGATTCATAAATAGAACACAAGTTTTTAAATCCAAATTCTTTATCAACCCTCAGATGCAATATTTCCACTGTGCTTGTACAAACTTCCAGTGATTATGCAATAATAATCTATGAGATTGAATGCCAAGGAAAATTGCATCATAGTAAAGTAATGGTTTCCAAGAGACATTTTGATAAAAAAGAAAACATTGGGGGCATGGGGGGGTGGGGAGGTGGGATTGACAGTAGTCGATAACTGCTTGGGGAGGGGGGCACACCTCATCAATAAGGGTACCTGCACAATGAATATTTGTATTCTTAACCCTTAATTGTACCCCACAATTTTAAAATAAAATATAAAAATAAAAATTTTAAAATAAAAAAATAAAAACAAAAAAGCATTAAAAGCTATTATTGTTTAGATGGTATAAAGGTAAGAAAGTCTTTAAAAAATATATACATATATATATATATTTCTAGAGCAATGAGGAACTTTGGCTGAAATCTCCTTTTCTTTTTCAGATGTAAATATTAAAGGACAGAGGGTTGGAGGATCATGACCTCATCACAGCTAGTTAGTAAAGGACAGCAATAATAGTCCCAGAGCTAGTACCCTTCATCTTCACACTACTTTATAATAAATCCAATTCAACTAAACTCTGCTGGGGAGAAAGTAGCATATTATGAAAAGAAAATTCAAGTCAAGAATATTCTCTTCAAACTATGGATCATGCATTAGCAGCCTTGAGACCTAGAGCAAGTATTTGGCTTTTTTTTTTCAAGGATCCTTTCTCCCTCGCTCTCTCTCTGTATCTCTCTCTCTTTCTCTTTCTCTCTCTCTCCATATATATATACATATATATATGTATATATGTATATATATGTAAACCAAAGGAAATAATAACACTGTTATGAATAATAAATAACATTTTTTAAAGGCCAAACATGCTGCCTAGCACATAGCAAGTGTTCAGTTAGCAATAGCATACAGTACTGAAATTAAAGATAAGATAACTTAATGCCTTAAACTTGTGCAAAACATTTCATTTTTTCAAGGTATGATAGTTATTTGATAGTATTGCTTTTATGACAAATGTTTTCTTCAGTTTAGTTTGTGTAACTTTCTTTCAAAGAGAGTGGTTTATAGTGTTCAAATTTATATTTAAACAAGGGGAAACATTTTTAAAAATTACTGTAATTACTATCTTATTCAGTGAAGACCACTAACTCTTAATATTTCTGTCTCTCAGATTCCATCAGTCCATCCTGAACAGCACTCACCTGTATACCGAACCACACCAAAATAACACTATCAAATACAAGAAGTTCCTAGATGTCTGAAGGGCAAAGAGGTAGGGACAGGAAGAATCTGATACTATTCTTTCTACACTTCTGGAATTTAAACTTATTTTAATTTAATAATTCCCTCAGAAAGGTTAAACATAAGTTTTTTCTCATCCCCATGTCCCATAGAATGAAAATGTGACTTCTAGTTATGTTCTCTCATTATAACAAAATTACATTATCATAAAACAATTAAGATCTCCGAGGTCCTTTTTAATTTTGTAATTCTGACTCTATGCCCCATGAAGTTTATTATACTGTGATTGAAGCTGTATATTGAATTGTGTCTATTTGTTCAGTGTGTGTGTATATATATTACATGTACATGTTAAGACAGGTACTATTGACTAACCCCCAAAACTTCTATTTTGTGAACTTTGATTTAGTAAATATTTATTGATACTCTTATCTTGTGATCAGTTCTGTACTAGAAAAATCACCAAAAGAGCCTCCCTGCTCTCAAGGGGACTGTATCACTGATACAGTTTGGCTGGTTGTCTCCTCCAAATCTCATGTTGAAATGTGATCCAGGTATTGGAGGTGGGGCCTGGTGGGAGGTGATTGGGTCATAGGGGAGGATTCCCCCATGAATGGCCTGGTGTCATTCTCACAATAAGGAGTGCATTCTCACTCTACTAGTTCACCAGAGAGTCTGGTTGTTTAAAAGAGTCTGGCACCTCCTTCTCTCATTTTGCTACATCTCTCTGCCATGTGACATTTCAGCTCCCCTTTGCTTTCCACTGTGATTGTAAGCTTCCTGTGGCCTCACCAGAAGCAGCTGCACGTGCCACACATAACTGAGAGCCAAAATAAACCTTTTTTCTTTATAAGTTTACTCAGTCTCTGGTATTTCTTTGTAGCAACACAGAGCTGACTGAAACAATCACAGAAAATGTAACTTACTTCTCCATTCTGAATTAGACAAATATCATTCAATGCAATGATTACAGTTCTGCCTTTTACTTCCTTAAAAGTTTGTCCGTCTGTGACTAAAATTTTAGTTGGTACCTTCCTACACATCATTTAGGTCATTGTTTATGTCAAAGATGCATCACATTGAACTTCATTGATTCATGGCATTTACACCATGGTTTGGCATGGCAAATGGTGCTTCCCTCTTATCATGCAATCTGCATACCCAAGAAAAAGGAAATGAAGACGTTATCACAGGTATCAGGCTGCAGATCAGACAGCACTATGGAATTCTTCCATTGCTTGTATAAAGCAGTAGGATTGGCTCAAAATATCAGCTTAATTTTCTCTATTATTTTCAGAGTTGATGAAGTGAGAGTTGCTTACTAAAAGCTGGAAAACTATTTATATGTTACCATGTTTCTTACAACTCCAAGTACACAACCTTAGCAGGTATTTGTACACTAACACATATTTTAACTAGAAGGGATTCTACAGAGTATTCTGGTCATCTGTTTCATTTTATTGTAAAAAAAAAAGAAAGCCTACAGGGAAGAAGGGAGGTTTTTCTCTCCTCTTCTTAGAATCAGCACTTGCTTAGCTGATTCACAAAGCAATGGTCTTTCTGATGCAATGAACCCTAGAACTGGGGTTCAGCTCCAGAGGCTAAGTGGGTTCTTGACTTTGTGTAGGAAACAATTCAAGAATGAGCCATAAGTAGGAGACAAAAAGTAAGTTTATTAAAGAAACAGAAAGATGGTTAATCCACAGATGGAGTAGTCCATGTGCATTGCTGGGGATTCAGTTGGAAAATGAAAACACATTTATTGAAATGACAGAAAGCAGACTACTTTATAGGCAGAGCAGCCTGGACTGGTCTATAAGAAGAACAGCAGCCATACATTGCTGGGGTTTTATTTTTATAGCTGTCTCCTGATTATATGCTAAGCAAGGGGTGGGTTATACATTGGTTTTCCAAGAAAGGGGAGGGGAATTTCTTTCCCTTTTTAAACCATATAGGGTAACTTTCAGGAGTTGCCATGGTGATTGTAAACTGTCATAGCTCTTGTGGGGGTGTCTTTATCATGCTAATGTATTATAATTAGCATTTAATGAGCAAAAAAGGCAAGCAGAGGTTACTTTTGATGCCATCTTGGCCTTAGTTGGCTGCCTTTGGCCAGTCTTCTTATGGCATCTTGTCATTGCATTCTGGTCATTAACTTCTGTCTTGGGAAATTCTGTCCTGCCAGATCCCTATCTCATTTCTTCTTAAAATCATTAAGTAGATAGTTGTTAAATAATTAAGAAAACTCCTTAAAACATGTCCCTGTGTCTCTCCCAGAGGTGCCCTCCTAAACATAGTGACTGAACCCTTCTTATGTAGATATTTTTATTGTACTGGTACTTCAGACTAGATGGGTTCATAAAATCCAACTCTGAGAATCAAGCAAGTCCCCTGAAGGGAAGTGGTATCTATTTTCTTAAACCAAGCAAAGCACCCAAGGATCATTATCGTATTCCATGACAATTAGAACATCCAAAAATGATTCCTCAGTTGATAAGGGACCACTACTGCACTGTTATGTCATCCTATCTCTGTTTATCCTTTCTTGGAGGTGATTTCTCCAGTCTACTCTAGGGCCTGGGAGCGTGCTTTTTAACTTTTCAAAAAACCCCTTTAAAACAACAGTTAAGCAGGTTTTAATGTATTAAGCAGTCATCACAGAAGGTCTCATATATATGAATGGATATATAAGAAACCTTATGGGATAAATCTGCATACTTTTATATAGACTTCTCAAAAAATAAAAATGAAAATTTTATTTTTCATTTTTATTTTATTTTATTTTTTTGAGTTGGAGTCTCACTCTGTCGCCCAGACTGGAGTGCAGTGGCTGCTCCCGGCCACCGCAGCCTTGACCTGCTAGTCTCCAGAGATACTTTCGCCTCAGCCTTCCAAGTAGCTGGAACTACAGGCGTGTGCTACCACGCCCAGCACATTTTTTTGATTTATTGTAGAGGTGAGGTCTCTCCAAGTTGCCCAGGCGGGTCTCGAACTCGTGGGCTCAGGCAATCTACTCACCTCGGCCTCCCAAAGCGCAGGATTACAGGCTGAACCACCAAGCCCGCTAAAAAAGAAAAATTTTAAAGAACAATAAGGTACAAAGAATAACAGTGAAAAATCCATGATCAAGAAGATTCACATTAGATTATTTTTTCAAGTACAGTTTTATGTGAACTATGAAGATATGAGGGAAATGATCCATTAAAAACTGATATCATGGAATTAGAAGCATTATAGGAGATGTGATAAATACATGTCACTATTTCCACCTGGTTGTAAAGATTTTAAATTTAGGAATGGCCTATTTCCTTTCCCTGGGAGACTATAATCAGAATTTAAAGTAAGGAGAGGAAAGGTGTCTTACAAATTTTCTGATCAAGAACTTTACCCAGACATGAAGAGAGGGGTTTAAAAAATATGTCTTAGCCTACCTGAAGTGTGACATTTTATTCTCTTTAAACAGTGGAAATTGTAATCATTGCAGTAAATAATGAAGATTAACCATCTTATGCTGTGTAGTTATAAGTCAAGTATTTTGAGCATAGGCGAAATGGAAACAGAATCTGAATAAAGTTAATTTGTCCAGTCTAAAATTGAGAAGTGACACATCAATCTCTGTTTCCAAGGTTCAAACTACTACAAACATCATAGCATACATGGTCTGTGGTACAACATCGCCAATTCCTGGAAGAAAACCAGAATATACAGGGTCATTTTGTTCTACTCCATGTGTCTAGGTTTCTCATTCACCCTTTGCTGAAACTTGAGGAGTTTGGAGGCCAGGTAGTTGAATTTACTTTCCACACCATTCCTGCGAGCTTTTTCTAAATTATCTGGCTACACAAAGATCAGCTTGAAACTTATTGCTCACCTCTTATCTAGTCAATGGTTTGATGGAACAGCAAGGAATATCATTAAAGACAATGAGGCATCAACTCCTTTAATTATTCTCTCTTAAGATTCTGCCATTTCAGACCATCTATTTCAGATTTGGAATTGTGACATTTTAACCTCTTCTTGATTAAAGGTTTCTATCTCCATCTCAAAGAATGCTTACTTATATGTGGCTTCTCACAATGACTTAACCTTTCTGCATCTCAGTTTCATCCATTATAAAACAGAGGCAATTACAAAGGGTTCTATTTGCCCAGCATGTGGCAGGCATGCTCCATGCATGGACTCTCTGTAAGGTCTTCATATGGAGTTCAAAATATGTCATTAGAACAAAGAACTGGAAATAGAATTGAGACTAAAAGCAAGGCAGGGCTCAAGGCAGAGCAGAGTTGAGTGTGGGTTTCTAGAAATCTTTGGCATTATTCTACCTTTTACATGTTTAATTCAGCTACCTAAAAAAAAAAAAAACAATCTAAAGGAATGATGCACAACAAATAGAACTTGACAACTAGTATAAATTAAAACGCTCAAAATGTTTCATCAAGCTTAAAAGTAACATGCTTTTTTTAACAGTTGTAGATACATAGTTGAGAAGTGATGTGATTTTAGGTTTCAAAATTATTTTTTTCTGAGGGAAATAAAGGATACTGGATACTAATACAATAATGAAGAAGTAAATTATTATCTCATGATTTCTCCATTAGGAATGAAATTAGCCTGCACTTGCCAAAGGTTTTGTATTACATTTTTAGTAATTTTAATTTTGAATGGTATTTCTACTTCCATTTTTAAATTATATAAATTTTGTCATTGAAAAATACTTTGTTTCATCAATCCTTAGCAAGTAAGATACAGTCTATATCAAGAAGTGTTTTGAAAATGTTTCTCACACACTGTAGATAATAGCCAATACATTCTATCAATTATGAACACACCCCTGAAGTAAATTTTTCTTTTCCTGCATTAGAAGAACTATGTAGAGCTGTTACTAGTAGCATACTATTAAAATATGCTCCATAATTAGATATTAATTCAATACCATTGATAAGCACTGATAAATATTTGTTATGACTTCAAGTTTTTGACCACAGTATTCACTACTTAGCAAAATCTTGGCATCCTTACAGTCTCCCTTCTATAACTTTCCGTTAGTTGAACAGAAAGACTCAGTGAATCACTTATAAATACATGTCTTTCAACTAAAATCTTTTCACATGATAATATCTCCTTGCTTTAGATAAATAACAAATTCAAGGTAAAGCAGGAGACATGAAATATGTGTCAATAGAGTATGACTTTATTCCTCTTTCAGTAAGTGGTCAAACAGAATGTTCTCATTTATTTTATGTAAAGGAGGTTGGAGTGGGAAAAATGTTTACTAAATTATTATTGATTTGCCTATTATTTTAATAGAATAGAAAATCAAATCAGCTTCTTACAGAATTTTGGCAGAAGGAAACTATTTGCCAATAAATAATTCTTAAACTATGAAGTAAGAATATTATTTGGTTGATAAAGACAAAATTATTTTCTTTAAATTTCCTTGTAAATATTGTAGTTCTTTGTGATATTAGACATTCAAAATTTATGCATTAATGTTTTCAATGTATCTTTTAGGAAAAAATGGATAAAATATCCATACTAGTCTATAAAGTCTCAGTTGTTTGAAGAAATAGTAGTATCTTCAGATTTGAGCATCTATTTATTATGTTTTCATTATTCTTTATGGCCAGGTAACCTTTGTCTCATTTATTTCTTACATCAATGCTACTAACTAATACAACAATATCATTAGCATCTACATGTATAAAGGCATTACATGAGGAAACCAGCTGGTCATCCCTACAGATTTCTCAACAAAAGTAGAAGAATAGCAAAACCCCACACTGCCTCTCACCCTAGGATAATGTTAATATGTCTCTGAACTCTGACCAAATGGGATCACTGCGTCCAGGGAGAAGGGATTTTTCCTTAGTATCTCCCTAAGTGTAGCCAATGTATTCATAGCTTCCCTAGTCATGCATACCTGTTCACAAACTTTTCCCTCAGGTAGCAATAAGATAAATAGATTTCCATGCATATAAAAGTAAATAGCATGGTTAACATTGAACCAACTTAAAAAAAGTAAAATTATTGAAGCAAAAGTCTATAACTTATCTTAGAAACATTATAATAGTATCACATACTTTAAACATAATTTAAACTAAAGGAAGAATAAAGGAAGACTCCATAATCTTATAATTTTTTTAATTGGCATCTCAGTCTCTTGCCCAGACTAGAGTGCAGTGGCACAATCACAGCTCACTGCAGTCTCGAGCTCCTAGTCTCAGGCAATACTCCCAACTGAGCCTCCCGAGAAGTGGGGACTACAGGCACCTGCCACCATGCCTGGCCAGTTTTTTTTTTTTTTTTTTTTTTTTTACAAAGATGAGATCGCACTATATCATTCAGGTTGGTTTCTAACTCCTGAACTCAAGAATCCTCCTGCCTCAGCCTCTCAAAGTGCTGGCATTACAGGTGTGAGCCACTGTGTCCAGCCCATAATCTTTAATATAGTGGTCAATAAGCTAACTTTTCCAGTGGGAACAGTGAGCCAACATCCTGGAATTATTTCGTACTAAACAAATAAAAATCATCAAAACAAAGCTGCCCCTACATCTAATTACCAAAACAATTAGTTTAGCATAATGTAACTCATAATACTTAGCAGTGCTTATTTTACATTAACATTTGTATTTAGTCAGACACAACAATTGATAGGTGTTGGCTATCTTTCCTATATTAAAATAGTGTTCTGACCTGATAGCAAGTCAATAGACTATGTGAGTTGTTTTGTAGCTACCAATGATAGCTTTGGCCTGATATGAAAATAATGCATTTCATTTATTCTTTAAAACAAAAGCTTAGATGAATAATTAAAATTCAAATTCTGGCTGGAAATGCAAGAGCCAGAATGGCACAGACATGTCATTTTCACATCAAGTACAACTGACAGATAGTTGCTCCCTGGAGCATTGTTGAGAAAAATTATAAACCCAAGTACAACTCAGTAGGACAAATGTTATAATGAAAACTTATGTAATAGTAGGAAGCAGGGTTTGAGGTTTATGTAGATGCTGGTTACATTGGATTTAATTGATATTTACCCAGCACCTAATATGTGGGAGACTCAGCATGTATCACATCAAGAGATACAAAGATATGTTCGTTGCAACTCTTGATTTCGAGGAAGGAAGGCAGCAGGGTGAGGGGGATGGAAGAGACAAAACAAACCATATTGTACTGAATGATAAAAGTGACATATGAAGGGTACAGATAAAGTGCTAATTGGGAGTTTCAAGAAAAGAGATTATTTTAGTTCAAAGAATTTTTGTAAAAGATTCATGGAGGAGATGGTAGGAGATTTTTACACATACTGTTTTGAGGTTAACAAAGTGTCCTCTACCATGGTTTGAACACTTGCAGGGTCTGCAATTCACCAAATAAATTCAAATCTTAAAATCTAAATTTAGCAAAGGAATATAGTACAGCATAATTGAAACTTACCCTAATTTCTGTTTATTCAATAGATATTCTTTGGCATTTTTGATATATTTTTTCTGTTTTTGATTCCCCAACCCGAGTGTAGCATGTTCTCTTTTCTTCCCCTTCCAAACTGCTAAACTTCCAGCAGAAGACAAAGGGTTAAGCATTTAATTGATATTTTAAATCTGTCAAGCATCCACTCACTCGGACTCTCAAGCCTTCTTGGTCCTATTTCGAGAATGGCCTGCCCCATATAAGCCATAATATAGTTTGTAAATTGTCCAACTTAGCTGTTCAGCTGCCGTAATCTAAAGTAAAAAATATGTAAGTGGGTCAGTTCTAAAATTAATTCAGCCTAACTTTGCCTGAAAACACTAAGAATATTACCATCACGAGGGCCAAAATATCACCCACAAGCAGACTGAAACAATCCCAGGAGAACAACTGCCCAGGATGACAGTTTCATGACATGCTCACTCTATTCCCAGGTCTGTAGCCCTTGATTACAACCTAGGATACTCTGATCCTGCTTATCGGGTGAGAAAGGTGTTTAGTTTTAGCTGATGTGCAAGTGAAAGTAGGCTGATAAAATGAAGCACAGTTAAATAACAATCACAAGTAACATTTATTGAGCACTAATAATTTACCAGACACTCACTTGATCTTTTAACCATTCTACAAGAGAGGTGTTATTCTTACACTGCTTTACAGATATAGAAACTGGGTCTGGATAAGAGGTATAGCTGGAACTTGAACCAAAATCTCAAAAGTCTGTGCCTTTAAAGACCACATTATACTACTTTGCCCTTTGTGTCCATTCATTATTTATTAAACACCTACTGTGTGCCAGTCAGCATGCTAGACAGCGTGGAGATAATGATAAAGTCCCTGTCTTCAGATAACAATAGAGTGATGGCCACTGTTGTTACCTGAATTGCAACCCCCTCAGATTTTTATGTTGAAGCCCTATCTCTTAATGTACTAGGTATTTGTAAATATGGTCATAAAGGAGGTGATTAAGGTTAAAATAGTTCATAACGGTGAGGCCCTAAACCAAGAGGGCTGGTGTCCTTATAAGAAGTGGAAGAGACACTAGGGATGCATGTACACAGAGAACCAGCCCTTGTGAGGGCACAATGAGGGACAGATATACACAGGCCAAGGGGAGAGGTCTCACCAGAAATCAACCCTGCCGGCACCTTAATCTCAGACTTTCAGCGTCTATGACTTTGCAAAAATAAATACAGAAACAGACACACACATCATTTCCTATAAAAGAATATAAAAAGAACTAATAGATACACAAATTAAATACTTGGGGAGGAAGAGTTTCCATTTATTTCAATAAAAATGTGAAGTTGGGCTACAAAATTTAACTCTTAGAGAGAATATACAGTTTTTGTTTTGGTTTTGTTTTGGTTTGGTTTGTCTACAGCTGATCTGTTCTTCTTCAAGAGGCCCCACCTGTGGCTTATTGGGAGCAGCATGAACTAATTGCCCAATCCAGTTTAAAACTTAGTTTCAAATGACAAGTGAAATAATATCCTTTGATAATATTCGGTAACTTCAGGAAACTGTTTTCAATCTCTTGAATTTCTCACTTTTTTGTGCCACCTCCCAGGTTCCAATATGGCATCTGGGTACGGGATAAGGGTTGCAGGGGTAAGCGGTTCATTTAGTGGGGTAGCCTGAATCTTCCAGTCTCCTGGTTTCTGAATGCTCTGTGGCCCTTCAATACTGGAATCTGAGCAAGGAATTTGTAAACCCTTCTTTTGGCTTCTGCAATGTGCCACTATGCTTCCTCAGCAGATTCAGCCTCACTTTCACTCACATTGTTGCTATAAACACAAAGCTGAGTGCCAGCCTAGGTGGTCCACCACAGGAACACACTACACTGCCAAGTCTTGGCAAGTTGCCAGTCAGACTCTTAGCTACCCTGGGGCCCATAATTCGCAGGAAAGGGTAAGAGTGAATGAAAAAGCAAAATTTTAGTCTGTGCCTTCAAAATCACTTAGTTATGGCTAAGCTCCAGGCAGGATGGTATGAGGAAAGGTCTGAGTGGGCCTGTACCTGGAGTCCCAAATGGGGCCAGGGAACAGGGGCAAAGCCTCATTCTGCTCCCAGTGATATCTTTACTCACAGAAAGGGTATGCACATCTGTTCATTGCATTCACCCACCTCTCTTTTTCTTGCTGCATCTCCCAAGGACTAAACTAGAAAGGGACAGACTTTTTATCTATCCTCTTCCTGTCCAGAACTCTTATGTAAAACTCTATGAATTAGGCTTCCAGGTCTATGTGAATAGTGAATATAATGGAATTTGAACATCCAGTTCTCAGTCACTGAAAGCCATACTATTGCCCAACTGCAAATTCTATTCTTAAATATGAAGTATTACCCCAGACTTTTTCTTTTCATTCCTTTTGGAAGAAATCTTAAGCTACATCAAAGTAGACGGATCTCTTCAACTGAACATAGTCCAGAAAGACAAAAGAGAAAACCACATTAATAACATTCCACATACAGATTTTATTACATTTTTAGTTTGCTGAATAGAGGTGAATAATTAATTCTGACTTTAAAATACTTCCCAGAAGAGATAACATTTGAGCTCAATCTAGAAGGAAGAAATAAGTATTAGTTAAAATATTTTTAGGAGTGACTCAGTTTCAAAATGCACAACCAGTGGTTCGTTTCCAAATGGGGCACATTCTAATATCAGCAGAGAATAAACAGCAACAAGAACACTTGAGAATTATGGATCTTACCCAATAAATATGAAAAAATACCTCTTCTATTAGTTCAGAAACACTATAAAGAGCCTACTGCATGCTAAGAATTGTGTCAGGTGTTATTAAAAATGAAAAAGGCACACTTCCTGCTATCAAGCAACACACAAGCCTATTATGCTTTCAGTGGGACAGATATGTTTTAGAAGGAAAAAGAAGCTGTCATCACCAAATAGTGTTAAAAATAATTTTCCAAATGACGAAAGTCAAACATTTTATAACAAAATGAGAACCAATCCTTGTTCTAGTGTCTTATCTAAACAGCTGTGCAGAGTCATAGTGGCAGCATAGATAGTAGCTTGCTTGCATTCCATGAGAAGAAGAATGCCAGAAGATGTGACTAAATATATGTAAAGGAAAGTTAATTGAAAGACAATACATAGAATAGCAAATGTTTTGGCACAGAAGATAATTAAAGTAAATATGTTTACAAAGATTAATGAAACTTAATTATCAATATTTTTAAGTTTTAAAAACTAATTTATGTACTCATTCTTAAATTTCATGATGTGCTAAGAAAAGTTCATTAAATATAATCCTGAAAATATATAAATGAATCATTCTCTACTTACAGAGTAAGGAGTCTTCTTTATTCTCCTAACTTACAATACGAATTTTTATGTAAAATGCATTTTATTAAATGCAAAGTTATATTATATAAATGGAATTGAAACAGGTAGAAGAATTAGCTTAGATACTAATCACATTATGACTGAGTACAAATTTTCTCTTTCATTAACTGGTCAAAACAAAATACTAAAATTGTCATCTATAAATATTTCAAAATTTAAAAGAACATTCTATCATTTTGTAAAAGATGGCAAGAGATTGGATTTCAGAAACACATAACACTTTATTTCTGTTCTGTTGTTGTCAACTCCAAAATTTCAGAGATAAATTATTTATTGTCTGCATGAATTATCGTATTTACTATCCATAATGTTTCATTTCATTTCTGCTCCTATTGACTCTGTAATTTTAGAGAGAAGTTACAGTCAGTCCTTTGTATCAACAGGTTCTGCATTTGTGGATTTTTTGATCTGCAAATTCAACCAAGTGCAAATTGAAAATATTTGGAAAAAAGAAAAAATAACAGTACAGCATAAAAAAATAAAAAGAAAAAATACAGTTTAAGTACTATTTACATAATCTTTTCACTACTGTAAGTCATCAAGAGATGGTTTAAAATATATGGATGTGCGTAGGTTATATGCAAATACTATACCACTTTATATAACAAACCTGAACATTCTTGGATTTTGGTATTCTGGGGGTCCTGGAACCAATCCCCTGTGGATACAGAGAGATGATGACTGTACTTGAAGTTTTCATGATTTATATATATAGTCCAGTAGTTCAAATGAAAGTAGAACTTCCTCTTAAAACATCTTAAATTTTTAATCATCAAAGTCTTGACTGTCTTGATGAAAATGAAATTTATATGTTGGACATACAGAGGCAGCTTCAGAATTCTGCCTAAATGGGGCTGAAGGGAAGCAATCTGGTTAAGCCAGTGTACTTGTGTTGAAGCTACATTTGTAGAGCAAGTGTACTGCTCTCATTTAGATTGTGTATTATATGCAATAAAATAGTAATATTTTATAAAATTGTATTTAGTCTTTATGTAAGTAGCAAAGCGTAAGTCTTCCACATGAAAAAATTATTATTGCTACTTTTAGTTGGGATACAATTAGAAATATTACTGGGAATTAATACGGTCTCCCTTGACCAAGTCATTCTATGACATTGCCACTAAAGACACAAAATCATAGGCAGATAACACTCATATCTTTCTCTCTTACCTTAACTCTCTTGTGAACTTGAGTTATTTATTGACCTTCAGTCCCAAAGGCATATTAAACTTAATATGACCAAAATTACATCTATAATTTGCTACACTGTCGCCAAATATTTTTATCTTCTAGATTCACTATTTTAGTTGATGGCACTACCAGTCAGCCAATCAACAGACTGGGTTCATTCTTAATCCTTTTCTTAGCATCATCTTTAATTATTAATACTTCTGTCACATATGGAAACATAAGCATCTATTCAACTATTCAGCCCAGAAGTGTGGGATGGTCTTATGTCCACTACCCCATCTATCTAGCAAGAGAGAAAGTGATAGTAGCAATGGAGACAGTTCCCTCACCCCAGATGCAATCGATCACCAAGGCCTGTAGATATTAGCACCTGAAAAGTATCTTGGTTTTGTTTTCACAAAAGGTAGAGGAGTAAATCAAACTGAGCTTTGTGTGAACCTGAATACTTGGAAGATTAGTGAAATAGAAAAATAATTCAAGTGTTGGGGATAGGGATGGTTTGTAGAACAGCATGCAAAAGGAAGAACTCAGATGCTGCCCAAGTATTCCTGGAATCAGATAGCACACTAGAAATGCTGACAAAGCTAAGATAAACAGTTCTAAACCTCCTGGAGGGGAATGGAATTGTCTTGAGCAGGGATCTGGAGCACCTGCTAGTGGTGCTGCACTGGAGTTGCATGCTGCTAAGCCTTGAGAGAGCCAAGCAGCACCTGAGGCAGGGATCAGCAATAGCAGTGTTTCGATCAGGCCCCTCCACCTCACATATATCCAGCACCTACTGTGTGTATAAAGCACAAGTGCAGTAAAGAGGGAAGAGTGATGGACTGTGGTGAGGAGGGATGGAAATAGGAGTTGGTCAGGAAAGATAGTGTCTTAATCCAGATGAAGACCTCATCCAAGGCAAGGGTGATTGGAATGATTGCAGGTTGGCAGTTATAGACTCATCCTGCCAAAAAGCAAGGAACATAGAAATCAAGGGTAAGTGGGGAAAGAGCATGGTATGGTCACAAAAGTTGACAAAGAAGTCAATTCTCTATGATGGGGATACCAAGAGTCAAATGATAAATAGAAGGAGATGGGGATATAAGCCAAAAGAGATGAGATTTGTAGAACATCTATAGATAACAGTACTTTTAGGAAAACACCAGAGGCCTGAGTAGAAAAGTCAGAGGTAAAATAATGCATGTGCTGCTGTCTTGCATGCTCGTTTAAAGAGGTGGTTCAAGGCAAGCCTGGCATTCACAAAATTATTAAAGAATATTTCAGCGTTTCATCATTCGCTTTGAAATTTTTTTTCCTTTTACCCTTATAGGGTTATCCAATGTCTTTGACTGTTTTTTCTGCTTGGAGGATCTTCTCCCAGATGGCTTATTTCCTGGTTTCGTCTAACCTTCAACAAAAGGAAGACCTCCTTTCTGGGAAACATACACACACATGCACTTTTTATTCCCTTTTCTGTTCTTTTTTTCTCCTTAGCACATGCCAATGTTCAGTGTGCTGTATGCATCTAGTTAACTTACATCGTTTATTGTCTGTCTCACTCATTAGAATTTAAGCTCCATGAGGACAGAGATTTTCATTTGTTTTATTAGCCACTGTGTCCTCAGCACCAAGGACAGTGCCCAGAGCATTATATGGACTCAGTAAATAGTTGTTGAATGAACCATTCAATTACTGAACGTGACTTTTATCATCCTTCATGGCTAGACTCCTTCACGAGAGATTTTTATGCTCACAAGCCTCCACCAGGGAATTTCACCCCACAACTCTTGTCTTAAATGATTCCTGATTTACTTTCCTACCCCATTGGAAACTATCTGTCCTGTGTTCCACTCTCTTGAAGTGTTTCTTGATGACTGGAATTATTCTGAAAAAAAAAAAAGTATGTAAATATAGATAGCTAAAATCAATGCACAGGGTAAACCAGATACTATTTTCCACTGTGGGAGCTGTTGCTGCCTCATCCCAAAGAATAAATTATGTAAAATTTCAAGAACCATGACATTCCTGTGGAGAAAAATTGGAGTGTAAGGGAATGATAAACATACAGGTAGAAAGCTGATTTCATCTTCTATGTTCACATTCAACCCTGGGTCTTAGAATTCAGTCACCTTGGCATAAAGTTGTTGTGTTAAAAATGAAGATCTGTACATTCAATAACTAGCTACTAAAATGAGCAATTCATTTAGGAAGAACTTTTTAGCACAGATATTAGCTTTTTAGTCAGGACAGTTTTACTCAACTACAAACCAATTTCCTTTTGTTTAGTCCACGTGGATGAGAGAGTAGCTAGTCCTTGCTATTCATTTCTCTCAATAATATTGTAAAGGTTTAATAAAGGACAATACAAAACTTTTACAAGTATAAACTGCAATGGTTTTATTTTTAAGTGCTTCCCTGTTACCTTGCTATTTCTTGCTTGTCATTCACTAATTAAATGTCAGTTTCAGTAGCTACACAGGTAAAAGTGTTCTTTGACATAATCTAAAATAGAATCTAAGTACAACCAATTGTGCTTGGATACTGATCCTGTTTGTCCTCCCATCCCTCACCTTCCACCCAGCCTCTCTAGTCTTCCATTTGTTCTTCCCCTTCCTTCTACCACACACTTGTCAATTTCCATTCCATTTTTCACCATCCCATAGAATAAGTGAATGCTCACCACTCTCCACCTGTGCTTATCTTTTTTTTTTTTAAGATACATGAATCACTATGTTGTCAAGGCTGGTCTTAATCTCCTGACCTCAAGTAATCTTCCTGCTTCAGCCTCCCATAGTGCTGGATTTACAGGTATGAGCCACTGTACCCAATCTGTGCTTATTTAATATCACTGTTCCATATCCATTGTCCTACTGTTGTACTCTGTGACCTAGAGATTTCATTCTGGGTTTGTTTGAGGTTTTCTGCTGTTGTTTTATTTTAGTATTTATTTTAATATTGGAAATTATGTCATGGAAAATAACTAGGCTAGGACCAGGAACTAATATTCAATGAACTCATTTTGTTAAAGTGTATGGTTAAGAGATAGTAAGAGGTAGAGGTTGATAGTAAAGGGAAGCCATGGTAAAAGTCTTCTAGGGGTAGATTACATTCCCTCCACCAATAGCAGCAAATGTATGAGTTTGCCAGTGGAAATACAAATAATTTACAGAATAAGATTGTTCTAAAAATGGGTAATTTGTGCCATTAACTTTCTTCTCTGTTTTCCTTCATTTAACTTCAAACAGCATTAAAACCATGAGCACTGTTTTGAGAAAATATAGTTTCCTTTTGAAGAAGATTCCATAGAATAAAAATAAAATATATCATTCCAGATGACACATGTATGTTACTTTCCACAACTTCTCTGTAAGTTACAGACAAGTCAGATGACTACCTCAGTTTGCAAAGATAGTCAATAACAATCACAACTCAAATTGTGGACTTTGGAATTCATACTCAGTGATCCTTCTCCTCTGTTATATTTATGTCCAAATTTGTGCATTTTTCACCTACATGCCAAGAAAAAATATTTTTTTGTGTATTAGAAAGTTGAAATTCATTCCCTCCCTGTTTGGATGAATATTTGCCTGATACATTACTAAAGTATAATCTGCATTTGAGGTAAATTCCTGTTGCAATAAATACAGACTAACTAAGCTATTTCCTTGATATATAAAGCAACCACATTGATGTGATTATATACAATTTTGAATAAAATTTAAGTGCTTTCTCTGGTGCAACTTTCTTAGTTGCCACAGAGAATAAGCACCATCACATACTATATATATCAGCTACAGGAAAGGAAGCAAACATAAGCTGAATTCTTCATATTCCTTGTGTCCTAAAAGTCAATTATTAATTTATCCTAGGATTTTCTCAATAGTCTCCCTTCAGACCTATCAAACACTCAAGACAACCCATCTAAATCCCCAAGTCCTAATCAAAACAATTCCACAAAAATTCCACCCCTTTTCCTATATTGTTTTAAAATATAGTATTACACTCCAAGAGGCTGTATGCCAGCTCTATGTATCCTCTGAATTGTGCACAATATGTGTTCTAACAACTACTCAAAGAAAATAGAATGTCATTCAACTATTTGAATACTCTAAAGCATTTGTTTTACATATCAAAAAACCACATATATTTTAAAGAAAAGTTTATACTCCAAAAATAGTAGTAAATATGTTTGAAGATTCTTGGTTTGTTTAAAGACATCTTACCAGTTTTGCTTGCAAACAATGTTTTTTGCTACTTATAGGGATAATTTAGGGATATTTCTGTATGTCCAATATCCACTATCCATTCCTTAGAGCAGTGTTGCTACTTGGGGAAATTTGTTTGTATAATATTTGTGGCCCATTAAATCCTGAAGCCTAGCTCTCACTAAGAAGTCTATGGAATGAATACTTTTTTTTCATTGCCCCTACACAACAAAAAAGAGCACATGATCTAAATTTGGCCAGAATGAAAAGTTGTCATTTGGGGCAAGTAAGCAAAACACAGTTAGAATTTCATTCCTCTCAGAGTACCCAGAGTAGTCTCAATCTGTTATTTTTTTTAACTGAAGTAAAATTGTATAAGGTCACCATAAAATTAATCATTAACCATGTCAAAGTATACAACTCATTGGCATTTAGTTCATTTACAATGTTGTGCAACCATCACCTCTATCTATCTCTAAGACATTTTTATCACACCAAAAGGAAACCTCATCCCCATTCAGCAGTTACTCTCCATTCTCCTTTCCTCCTAGCCTGTCAACCACTAGTCTGCTTTCTGTCTCCATGGATTTACATATGATGAATATGTCAAGTAAATGGAATCATACAATATGCAACCTTTTGTATTTGGCTTCCTTCACTTAGTGAGGTGTTTTCAAGACTCATTCCTCTTGTAGCATGTGTTAGTATCGACCAGTTTGTTCTTCCCCCCAGATTTTGTTCCCTAGCTTTCTTCCTTCAATTTCTCTGGCCATACCTTGGTTTCTGCATCTCACAATCCTAGTCCTCAAATCGTCCTTCCTATTCTGTTAGTGTCCTTCTTGGAATATTTTACCTTTCTTGTAGTTAGCTAAAATCATTGGTTTATATTTCTTACAATTGATAGTAATTTGAAACACCTCCTTACTGTTCATGTAAGTTAACTGTTACTACTAAAATTTCAGAAAATTTCCTTCCATTTTCTACCCTCTTTTCTGGTGTCTAATGAAAATACAAAAATGATAGGCATCTGTTTACTGTTTTCTCTTTTAGTACCACTGGGTTCGTTCAAAGACGTTTCAAGCATGAAGAGAAACAAATCTGTTAGAAATGGATAGCAAATGTGATCAAGTACTCTGGTGACCTTTTACCCCAACCCTTTTGATAACTTAGCAAAAAGTTGGTTCGGCAAATCTTGGAAGTTGAGATCCTGAGGCTCCTCCTTTCTTAGAATGCCAGTTCCTCTAGCAGGGAATTTATGCTGTATAGATGTGTCCTGCCTTTTCATCTGGGCCACTTTTCATAGCACACACAGTCCAAAATGTGAGCAGTGTAAACCCTGTTCTTTTGGGACTAGAAGAGATCGAAGGATGACATGCACTCTGCTATTTCTTTGCTTGCAAGTTTTTCTCACTAAAAAAAAAAAAAAAAAAAATTGAGACAGGGTCTCACTCTGTCCCCTGGGCTGGAGTACAGTGGAGTAATCATACCTCACTGCAACCTCCTCAAGGGATCCTCCTCTCTCAGCCTCCCAAGTAGCTGGGACTACAGGCCATACCACAACACCTGGCTAATTTTTTTTAAGAGATGGGAGTCTCACTATTTTGCCCAGGCTAATCTCAAACTCTGAGTCTCCAGCAGTCTCCCATCTCATGCCTTACCCCGAAAGTGCTGAGATTACAGACATCAGCCACTGTGCCTGGCCAATAAAATATATTTTATATTTACACTATATGGTTTTAGTGTTACGTGTGTCCTTACACTTTTTGTATAATAAAGCTAATCTAATGAATGCTATGAGAGACAAAAATATAAACAAGACAAAGTCCTTATTCTTAAAGAGCTAAAATCTAGTAGAGAAAGCACCATAGATACAAACTACTTTAAGACAAATAATGACTTTCAAACATAATATCCACAATCAGAGAGCATCCAGATTTTGCCTTAACATTTCTTTTGAAGAAATAATTTAGTCTTTCTTGAGGCAAATATTGCATTTGCTGGGATCCATTCTTCCATAACATATCCATGCTTATCCTTGTTCTTTGCTTTAAAACTATAAAAAGTAAGTCCATCCTTTTTCCAGCTGACAGCCCTTCAAATATCTGAAGACAGTTATCATATTGACATCTCCCCTAAACATCCTCGATAACTCCAGTCATTTTATAGCTGCAAAGTGCCATGGAAACAAGAGGAATAATCACTTTCAGGTGGGGACTGAACTATGTTTATGAAATACTCAGCATGTGTCTATAAGTTGTAAAGCATTTCTATAAATAAAGGCAAGAAGAGAGTTGTTACAGGTGAGATGAGCATAGACAGCAAAGCATGCATTTTGAAAAGTGAAGTTTAGAGCCAAAGATGTAAATGGTTCAGCATAGGCATTTGAAAAAGAACAGTGAGACCATGTAGGTTAAAGGTATAAAGCTTGGAGTGTAGATAATAAGAAACATTGAAACACTTTTTAACAGAAGAATGATATGATAAAAGATATGCTTCAATAACATTGTTTACATGTAGAATGTAAGCTAGAAAGAAAGGAGAATAATTAAGGGATTATTATGGAAGTCTAGATGAGATGTAACAAATGTCTGAAATAGAAAAATGTAGGAGGTAAGACAAGAATAGGTCCAATGCAAGAGTTGTTGCAGAAGTGGAATCACCATTCATAGTACTACCATATCTATTCTTTATTTTAATATTAAGAAATCAGTGCATAAGATTTGTAGATTATACACTTCTACAAAGACAGGATAGTGAGGTAGAAATAATCTTTAGAGTCAGACTAGAGTTAAAATCTTGGATCTGCTGCTTCTTAATTGTGTGTCATGAGCAAGCTATTTTACCTGGGAATCTTGTTTACCTAATTTATAATAGAAAGGCAAAAAAGCATAGTGGTGTCTGGTACAAAACACTAAATTTTTATTAAGCTGCTATTATGTACCAGGAAATACGCTTGGTAATAAAAGTCACAAAATCTTAACTCAAGTTGCACATGGTCTACTGTGAAGGATATACAAGTGTGGTAGAATAGATTGTTCACAGTTACTATCTTTCCTCCTATAAGAGAATTCTAACTCCCATTCCTTGCCATGTAACTTTCAAGAATTTTTTGTAGGAATCTTTTCCACACAATTGAGTTTGAGTTTGGCCATGGAACTACTTTTGTTCAACACAACGTGAGCATATATGATACATGCTACACCTGGGCAGTTTTTAGAGCCATTACATGTTTTGACGATTTCTCTTTTCCTTCTGCCATAAGAAAGATATGCTTTAAATATGGGTTATTCCTGGAATTTAAAAAAAAAATCATGAGGGAAAATCACAGTTTTTCAGCAGTTGCTGTAGCCCAAATACAATGAATGAGAAATAAATCACTGAAACGTTGGGGTTTTTTTGTTGCTGTATCACAACCTAGCAAAACTAATATGAAAGTAAGTTATTGCAAAAAAGTGGTATTTGTATCTATCTAGTGGTAATACAGTAAAGGAACAACAAACCCTAAGGGAAAGGTTTTGGCGGGGAATATTCGATGCCACAGCGAAGTTTGAAATCAAAAGTGGAAATGAGCTGGGCAAAGAAAGGACTACCAGAAAAACTGTATGTTCTGTGTAAAACCACTGTGTTAACAAGTGACAGAAGAAAGTCTATTTGGGAAAGGGAAAGGCATGATGGGAAGGCAGGGTGCATGTGGTGGTAGACATGTACTCAAATCTCAATAAGAGTTGCTCTGACCGTTCTGTTCTACGAAAACCTACCTCAACTACTTCTAGCACTCCTGATCTACTTTTTTATCCTACAGAACCTGTCATTTTCTAATATATTGGGATTTGCTTACTTATTATATTTATTATTTACTGTCTCTCCCATCACTAGAATGTCATCTGCATGAGGGCAGAAGGCAGAGGCTTTTGCCTGTTTTACTCACTAATGTGTCTCAAGTACAAGGAAGACAGTCTAGACATAATGGATGCTCAACAGTATTTATTGAATGAAAGATTCCAAGGTGATTCAAAGGTCATACTAAGGAGTAGATTTCTCATGATGGCTATTAGGTGACATTGAAAATTTTAAGCAAATGATTAAATGATTCGCATCTTAGAAATATTATAACAGCAATTATGGATGATGGATTCTAAGGAAGAAAGCAACAAACTCTCCTACTGAATCTCCTTGAAGAAATCTGAAATAGCCATATTGTATAATATTAAATAAGAGAGCCTTTAAGAGCTTACTGAAAATGTCCAAGCACACTGGGATGAAGAGGAATAGAATTGAGTCAGAAATATTGCCAAACAGTATTGGGGTCCCAGTATAGGTTGGATTTATAAATATGCAGGGTCATTATTTCACAGGGTCCTGTGATTTTTTTTTTTTTTTTTTTTTTTTTAGCAAAAGTCATTATCCTAAGTATAAGGGCTAAGAAGGCAGATTGTATGACTTACAAAGAATCAGGCAATTTTAGGACAGAAAAAAAATTAGAAGGCCAGAAAATGTGAGAATTCAAAAGAAAAAAATGCAAAGTAGTATGGTGTGGGGAATGTGGGAGTAGAGTATCTGAGGCACATATTGAGCAATGTTCAAAATAGACAAGGTTGAGGGAATGATGGAATTAATTCCTCACGGTTAGAAAATGAAACGAACTACCCTCCAATATCTAGCACTTTCTCTCTCTCTCTTCTCTCTCTCTTCTCTCTCTCTCTCTCTCTCTCTCTCACACACACACACACACCCACACACACACACCCACACACACACACACAGTATTTAATATTCCCTTTCTATTCACAATATTTATTCTTACTGTATTTTCGCTTCTGGTTCTCACATTCTTTGTCACAAAGTGTTACAAACTCCAAAACCAAATAGAGCTTAAATATTTGTGTTAGTTCTTACGTGATTTCTCTAAGAAATTCTCGATATGTAGTGCAATGCTGCAAGTAAATTTGTACTCATATTTTAAGAACTAAGATAGTACTACCAACAAGATATGGGATAACAAATTAGTGATTTATTTATGTGTAGCTAGCAAATATTATTGGATTTTATAGAACTTTTGTAGAACTTCATTTCTATCACTTTCCTTAAATATGTAAAACAAGCAACTATTGTTTGTGTTAGTTTAGAACACAAAGTAAGAAACAATGGCTTTCATTTGTTCTATACATGAGTGAAGAAGTTAATCTTTTCACAATGTTATCTAACTATAATCCTTTTTCATTAATCATGAGATTTTAAAAAACTTTTTTATTTTAAAGATGTGGGGTACAATTCAGGGTTAGGTATACAAATGTTCATTAGGCAGGTACCCTTGTTGATGAGGTGTACACCCAACACCCCTAGCAGTTTCCCACTACTGCCAATCCGACCCCCACCCTCCCCTGGCAGTTTCCCACTGCTGCCAATCCCTTTCTTATAGTAATATAATTGCCCAAGGCCCACTTATGAGTGAGAATATGTAATACTCAGTTCTTTGTTTCTGTAATAGATCGCTCAGTATTATAGAATCTAAGTCCATCCAAGTTGCTGCAAAGTTCATAATTTTGTCCTTTATGGCTGTGTAATATTCCATCGTGTGTATGTACCACATTTTTTTATCCAGTCATCTTTTGATGGGCAGCGAGGTTGGTTCCATGTTTTTGCTATTGTGAATAATGCTGCAATAAACATGCATGTGCAGATATCTTTTTCATAGAGTGATTTGAGTTCCTCCAGGTATATTCCCAGCAGAGGGATTGCAGGGTCGTATGGAAGGTTGATTTTTAGATTTTTTAGTATTGCCACAGTGTTTTCCACAGAGGTTGTACTAGTTTATACTCCCACCAACAGCGTAGAAGTGTTCCCTTTTCCCTCATCCTCTCCAGCATCAGTAGTTTTTTGAGTAATTGATGATGGCCATCCTGACTGATGTATGGTTTTAATTTGCATTTCTTTGATAACTAGTGAGGCTGAGCATTTTTTCATGTATGTGTTGGCCGCTCGTATGTCTTCTTTTGAGAAGTATTTATTCATATCTATTGCCTACTTTGTAATGTGTCTGGGTCTTGTTTGTTTGTTTGTTTGTTCCTTTTCAGCACGTTTGAGTCCCTTGTGGATCCTAGATGCTAGGCCTTTGTCAGATATACAGTTGGCAAATATTTTTTCCCAGTCTCTGGGCTGTCTCTCTGCTCTCTTGATGGTTTCATCTTTTTTTATACCAGTGTTAAGTTAATGTAGTAAGTAAAGAGTAAATAAAGTAGAACTGCTGATATTTAAAAAAATAAAACCACTATTGGAACTAAAAAAAAAAAAAAGAAATCATGATATTTTAATGGAGAGAACTGAAGTGTTTTTCCCAAGATTATAAAAATATGAAAGACTAATGTCACAAACTATTTATACTTATTGTATTGTATTTTTTTTAGTTCCAATAGTGTTTCTTTTTAAATATCAGCAGTTCTACTTTATTTATTCTTTACTTGCTACATTAACCTAACTCTGGTATAAAAAGAGGATGATCTATGACTGAAGCAGATCACTGCTGCTGCTCAAAGTTGAGTTCTACAGTTTTTGGATTTAATTGGTCAGCTTACTGAGAAATCGAATGTATAATGTTTAAAAACCCTGTATAAAACCACAATTGATATCTAGTATAATAACTGAAGATACACTTCTAAAGAATCAAAAACCAATCAGCATTCATTAAAAAGAAGATTTTCAAATGTTCTTAAAGTCTCATTCTTAGTCTCACTTCTGAAATTTTTGCAAAGCAATATATTTTGAATGGTACAATTGGCGTCACTTTAGGAAAGCCAACTTTATCTTATATTGGCCTTAATTTTTTTTTTTTGAGTTGGAGTCTCACTGTCGCCCGGACTGGAGTGCAGTGGCCGCTCCCGGCCACCACAGCTTCGACCTGCTGGGCTCTGGCGATCCTTCCGCCTCAGCCTTCCGAGTAGCTGGAACTACAGGCGCGCGCTACCATGCCCGGCTAATTTTTTGATTTATTGTAGAGATGAGGTCTCACCAAGTTGCCCAGGCGGGTCTCGAACCCGCAGGCTCAGGCAATCCACTCACCTCAGCCTCCCAAAGGCGTGGGATTACAGGCTGAGCCACCGAACCCGGCTTATATTGGCCTTAATTTTAAAGGTCATTCTCACCTCACCTACAAGATAAATTTAGCTTCCATTGGAATACATTGAGGACGACTTTCCTTTTTACTAGATCTAGAACTGAACATGAACAAACAGCGTAAGACACGTTATCTCCCAGAATGAATGCTTTAACAAGAAAAGTCGAGAAACTAGAAAGAGGAATTACTGGAGTATGCACCCCATCAACATTGATGATTATCTTTATGAAGATTTTAGAGAACAGAGAAAAGCTTTTGAATTCTCTCTTCAAAACATTTGTATGGTTCCCTAGGGAAATTTTACTCTGTCTGTATTCTAAAATTTATCTCAACAAATGCACACTTATTGCCTAAACCCTATATGAAATATAGTCTATTTTAATAGTTCTTTAAGCATACAATCATTTTAAATACTTATTTTAAATGTAATAATATCTATATGTTACCTAGAACAAAGTTATCATCATTAGAACTGGGCATGAAACCTAAGAACTATTTAAGTTGTTGTTGTAAAAGTTTATCTATACAACCAACACCTACTTTGTCCTCCCATAATTGGTAGGAAATCTAATCATTTTATTTCCTTAATCATTTGAATCTCTAAATATCAACAAATATGTCATTTGTAATTTTAAGACAGTTGAATCTTCTTCAATATGAGTAGCTATTTGAAAATTATCTTTTTTTATATTCTGTGACACAAAGTAAATCTGAAATGCAATATATTATGTTTAACTTTTTAATATTATTCTTTTTTATTATAAAGATGTGGGGTACAATTTAGGGTTAGGTATACAAACATTGATTATGCAGGTACACTTGTTGATGAGGTATGCCCCCCTTCCCCTAACAGTTTCTCTCAACTGCCAATCCCAACGCCCTTCTCCTGAGAGTTTCCCACTACTGCCAATCCCTTTCTTATAGTATTTTAATAATTGTTCAAGGTCTGCTTATGAGTGAAGACATATGGTACTCTGTTCTTTGTTTCTGTGGTAGATCACTGAGTATGATCAACTCTGAATCCATCCAAGTTGCTACAAAATCCATATGTTTATCCTTCTTTATGGCTGCATAATATTCCATTGTGTATAGGTACCATATTTTTTTATCCAGTCCAGCTTCAATGGGAAACATGGTTGGTTCCATGTTTTTGCTATTGTGAATAGAGCTGCAACAAACATACGTGTGCAGTAACTTTTTTGTAGAATGATTTGAGTTCCTCTGGGTATAGTCCCAATAGGGGAATTGCTGGGTCACATGAAAGGTCAATTTCTAGTTCTTTCAGAAATTACTGCACTGTCTTCCAAAGAGGTTGTACTAGTTTGCATTCCCACCAGAGATGTGATGAGCCAAGCAGAAGAGATACATAGAAGCCCCACAGGACATTAAATGAGAAGACCAATCCTTAGATGCATAGTAATTTGCATACACAAAGTAGGCACAAAAGAAAAAATCCTAAAGGCAGCAAGAGGGAAGAGTTAGACTACCTACCGGGGAAAACCAATCAGAATAACAGCAGACCTATGGGCAGAAACACTACAAGAAGGAACTGGAGCCCTATATTCTAAGTCCTCAAAGATGAAAAATTTCAACCAAGAATTTCCTATCCAGCCTAGCTCAGTTTCATCAGTGATGGAGAATTAAAATCCTTCCCAGACATCCAATCCCTAAGAGATTATGCAACTTCCAGACCAGCACTACAGGAGACACTTAAAAAGGTATTAAGCACGGAAGAAAAAAAATGATCACACATTTCCCAAGAGAACAGCAGAGCACAGATTCAACAGAGAATTCAGCACAACAAGAAATTGGAAAACACACACATATATCAACCCCAAAGCCAAAAGAAAACAAGCAAACAAAGAAAAAAACTTTATAACAACCTTATGAAAGGGATAAACAATCACATTTCAATAATCAGACTGAATGTGAATGGACTAAATGCACCCCTGAAAACACACAGAATGGTAAACTGGTTGAGAAACCATGACCCAATTATTTGTTGCATCCAGGAGACTCATCTCACTACAAGGGACACACACAGACTTAAAGTTAAAGGATGGAAAATGAGTTTCCGGTCAAATGAATCACAAAAGAAGGCAGGAGTTGTGATCTTAATATCAGACAAAACAACTTTAAGCTATTAAAAATGTAAAAAGATGCAAAAAGATATAATAATAAAAGGTTGACTTTTAATATATTGTCTTTCAAGATAAATATATTTGCATATATTGATGGGAGACATCATTCCTGTCTTCATTTTTGAAAATCTATTAACAATTTAAACTTGTTAAATATACTCTGTGAACCATATTAAATGCGTTTTAAAATTAAGGCAAGTATCATTTTATATCTGTTATTGTGATTCTACTCCTTTTCTTATACTCCTTATATGAAAACATATTTATTAAGATACAAATTGTATATATATAATATATTATTATTATTATTATTTTGAGAAAGCAGGATTTATTGAGAGGACAGAAAAGCTCCCACAGTGGGAGGGGACCTGAAGGGGTTGCCCCAGGATCACTGTTACAAATAAGCTAGGCAAATTGAAATTTTACTGTGGAGTATAATATATTTAAGTAATCTTAAAGAAGATTATTTTCTTTTAATAATAAAAACATGTTTCTTTTAAATATGTTTAATTTGCCAGATAAAATAAATATATAAAACTAATTTTCTTAATGCTAAATTTAGTTTTTAGTAATTTTCAATATTATCTACACTAGGAAATTAATAGACTGAATTTAATGCAGGCCTTAAGAACATCAATACTAAATTTTAAATATCAATATTTTCATAAAAAGATTTCATGAACATGGGAGTTCAAGACCAGCTTAAGCAATATACGGACACCTTGTCTCCACAAAAAATAAAGAAAACATTTGGCAGGTATGGTGGCACATTTTTATAGTCCCCCCTCCTCGGTAGGCTGATGCAGGAGGATGGCTTGAGGCCAGAAGTTGGAGACTGCAGTGAGCCATGATCATGCTACAAAACTCCAACCTGGGCAGCAGAGAAAGATCTTGACACTAAATCAATAATCAATCAATCAATTAATTATTTTCAAGCATACACAAGCAAATAAATCATCCTACCTGGACTTGTGCAGTTATTTAATTAAATGGATTAAAAGTCATCTAATAAAATAAATTTAATGTAGCCATGCCATTAGATTGTCAGGAAATATTTCAAATCTGAGCTGACTGCACTCACAAGTTGTTCAGTAAACTACAAGTGACTTAGCAGTTTCTAAGAATATTCACTATTACTGCCACTAAGAGGAAATTAGTATTAAAAAATCCAATAAAAATAAACTTGCCCTGGTTACAATCATAACTCTTTTTTTAAGTAAATGGGCAACTTTTCGGAGACTGGTAAGAAGCTCATGAAATTGAAACAATTAAAGAGAAAGGACACTTGGGTCTGCCATATTTGTAAACTTGACCAGGCACCTTCTTATCACCTCACCCAGATGAAATGCCTGTGATTCAGGCAAAGGGCTATGGTTGAAGTCTTGTGAACTCCAGTAACCAGCACTCAAATAAAGTCTCTTTTATTTCTTCAGTCATAAACTAATGATGTTAAATACATATATAAAATGAAGATAGATCGTACATTTTAAATCAAGGTAAACTGCTTTTGTACAGGTTTTATAACATATATTCTTTTCAAAATAATAATTGGCAGTTTTTTGTAGAAATTAATATAAAAATAGTATTATATAGTTCCTTTATATTTATTTATTGATATTTATTATAAACCAGTTTAGTTCATCTTTATGTTTATTTCCTAGTCTAATTCATTTATCATCACAACTCTGGAAATGACATTTATATCTTGTCAAAATAATAAACTATAGTGATCTACAATGAGAAAATCCTAGCTACATTTCAATAGATCAAAAAGTCATCCATCTTTGCATACCATGGCCAGTAATAGGAAGAAGGATAGGAGAAAGGAAATACAGATGACAATATAAAGATGTGGCATCTCCATTTGAAGTTCACGGTCTAGTGAACGAGGGAGATTAAATCCACATACTCTTACAGATCTAAGAAAAAATGTACAAAGCAACATTACCAGCTGTACAAATTAGCACAGTATAAATTGAGCACATGGATTATGAGAGCAGGCTGAACAGAGGGAAGAATAATCAGAGGAGCCAATCATGGTATGTTTTCTGTAAAGGTTCATGTGGCAATTAACAAGGAAACAGAATTTATATAAAGTAAAAGGAATGTTTTCTGGGTAGAGTGTATGCCAATGTGAAAAAATAGGAGTATGGACCAAGTGAAAATCTTGGTGGAAGGAAAGAGATATATTTGAAATGAATAAAAGTCTATGACATATTGTTGTTAGCAGAAAACAGAAAAATTAAAAAGAAAATCAAATAACCAGAATATATTCTGGAGATTAAACAAGAATACATTAGATGTAACACATTATTTTGATTTTGTAAACTAACGTACTGGACTACTTATTACCTATTTTAAAAGAGAGAAAAAGAGAAGAGTGAAATATTTTAAATTTAAAGTTACTACATTATTTTTCTTATATTGACTTCAAGATACCACGAGTAAAAGCAAGGTAAAGCAAGATTTGCCTCACAAAATATTGAAATATTACTACTTAAAGGAAGTAAAAAAGACATTCAAGTTTACACCAATTGTCAATATTTATAAAGATTTACATAAGAATAAATGAGCTTACTTTGTACTATGGGGAATTTTAAGTTAAATGTATTTTTCAACAATAAGTGATAATGACTATTTTGCAGAGTATCAAAGTTAATTTTGTTTATTTGCAGAGTATCAAAGTTAATTTTATGTGAGGATAGTTTAGGAGTCAAGGCAGTTATTTTATAAGAACCTAGAAAATGATTCTCAGAGTTGCTTCTAACACTAAGTAGCTAACCCAGCTTGTCATCTATTAAAGTTTATGAACCTTTTGCAATCATTTTCAATTCCATCCTTTTGAGTCAATAAACTGAATAAAATTTAAGAGGATGGATATTGTCTTCTGGATTTGAGCTTTAGAAATCAATTAATGCTATAGGAATTCTGAATATTAAATGATGCCTTTACTAAATATAAGCATATTTTCCCAAATTTTACTCTCTGGTATCATCTAAATTGCTATGTTTTACTTTATTTTTAAATCTATATAGGAATTAAACCTATATTCAAATAAGAAAGAGGATAAATCTGACCTTTCCTTCACTGTTCTTGAAAGGAAAATTATCTTTAATATAAGAGGGTTTTTTTTTTAAGGTGTTTTGCTCTAGTGTGGGAATGACTTTCTATCCTAATAAGTTATTTTCCTCAGTAATATTTGGGGAACATTTCAACCAGTGACACTGACAACATTGAGTAAAACTAAGGGCAAATAATGATGACACACTCATGTGCTCCTATGCAGAAACATCATTGGAAAACAAACTTCCCAAAATATATATTCTAACCCCTAAGTTTCAATGTTGTTGAAATTCTCTATCTAGTTCCTTGCTTCTTTGAGAACATTTTATCATGAGACTCAGCTGACTTCAAAAGTACTTGCTTAATCAACCTACAGTCTCAAAATTTGCAGAGTATCAAAGTTAATCTTGAAGTTTCCATAAACAAGATTCACTGTAAATAATATATTTGATGCATTAAAAGTAAAATATGAAAATTCAAAAGAAATAACCCAATATTAAAACATTGGTAAATTACAAATGATACAAGGATATTAATAATAAATCATATTTTTCTCAATCTTTAGATGTTTGGAACAAAAAAGTGCATATTTTTAATTTGAATCAGCCCTATCAAAATTACCAATAAAGAAGAAATACTTTGTTGTAGAAGATTTTATGATATTACCAAAAAAATTGGCAGTAGAATATGAACTACCGGATATCAAATAATTAATGAAATACTTGAAGATTCTAACAAACACTAACAATTCACAGTTACAGAATTTCACTAAGCAAAGAAGAATATAAAATTTTGTATGGTACTTTCTAGTTTTAACCCTATGTAATACTAAATAATAGGGAAACTGTAATAAAATATTCAGAGAATTGATATCAGCAAGATCGCAAAATCATGCCCAGGTGGCAGGCTTACCAACTGTGGTCCTGTCCATAGCCTGAAAAGAGCCCCATTTTCTTGTGTACTTACATAAGTCTGGCTTGGCCTTGGTCCTGCTACTAGCACCATCTGCAAACGTGTCTGGCTGGAGTCACATTCTTCTGTGCCTCACGTGACTATAGATGGCTATAGTTGCTTGGATACTAGCTGACCTCATCCTGGCTGTTGACCCTAAAGTGGCTCATGATCTGGCTCCAGTCCCTCTCAACCATGGCCTGGAAGCAGTCCTACCAACACAAGGAACCATCAGGAGACACATGCTCATGACCCTAGAGACAGGCCTGTTAACTTCCATTCCATAGCATACACTGAAATGGCCCTGTTGCTTGGCTCCAGCCCATCTCACCTGTCATCTGGGAGCAGACCTGCCTTGCTAGGAGATAAGCTCATCCATGCCCTTGAAGGCAGTCCTGCCAATCTCAGTCCTACTAAGGATCTTGAAGCAACCCTAAAACCAGTTGCAGCCCCCTTCAGCAGTGGTCCAGAAGTGATCCTGCTAATCCAGGAACCAAGCTAGTTCATACATGTTCCCAGAGTCCAGCCTGCAGACCTGTATCTGCTGTGTCCACTGAAACAACCCTGTGAATTGGTTCCAGTGCTTCTCTGCAGTGGTCTGGAGCCAGTTATTCCTATCCAGGTAGTCACTCATTTATTCAATAGAAGCCCTCTCCTAAGACCTGGCAGGAGTTACACCTGTTAGTGCATCTGGTAATAGGCCCACCATTCACAGATGCAACTTTGGACCCTGAGGTAGACTTTTGTCCCAGAGTCATGCCTACTAATCAGTGCCCTAGAGGCAACCTTCCAGATATTAGATAGGATCAGCACCCACTAGAACTGCTTGTAACAGAGCCACCAATCACATACTTTACTGTGAATCCAGCAGCAACCACATGACCAAGCTCTAATCCCACTCAGCTGAGATGCCAGTGAAAATTCTATAACCATGGGCACCCAAGAGAAGAAAGGTTTTACCTGTCAAAACCAATCTGTAAAAACTGGAAGAAGTGTTTGCTGCTTAAAATACACAGACACTGCTATAGTCTGAATGTTTATATTCCCCCAAAATTCTTATATTGAAACCTAACCCAAAGTTGATGGTATTGAGTTGTGGGGGTTTTTGAGAGGATATTAGATTATAAGAACAGAACTCTCATGAATGGATTAGTGCCTTTATGAAATAAGCCCAAATGAGCTTGTTTGTCCCTTCCATGGTATTAGGACACAGTGAGGAGATGCTATTTATGAGGAACAATGAGCCCTCATCAAAAACCAAATCTCTTGATCATGTGATTTTGGCCTTTCCAGCCTCTGGAATCATGATAAATAAATTTCTGTTGATTATAAGCTATCCATGCAATGGCATTTTGTTATAGCAGCCCAAACAGACTAAGACATACACCAACACAAGGCTAAATGAATCACAAAGAATCAGACAAATAATACACCACCAAAGGAAATCGATAAAGCTCCAGTAACCAGTCTTGAAGAAATGGAAGTCTACAAATTCCCTAATAAATAATTCAAAATAATCATTTTAAAGTGCAGTGAGATGGAGGAGAACACAGATAGTCAACTAAATAAAATCAGTAAACAATGCATAAAGAAAATTATAATTTTAATAAAGAAGTAGAAACCACATTTAAGAAAACAAGCAAAAACCTGAAATTGAAGAATACAATGACAGAAATAAAAAATTCCACAGAGAACTTCAACAGCAAACTCAATTATGCAGAATAAAAAATTGAGTAAAAGACAGGCCATTGGAAATTAGCCAATTAGAAAGACAAAAAGAATAAAGACAGTATACAGGAACTATGGGATACCATCAAGCAAATGAATGTACAGATTATGGGAGTCCCAAAGGAAGAAAGAGAAAAGGGGCAAAACCTTTTATAAGAAACAGTGGCTGAAAATTTTCCAGTCTAAGGAAGGAAGTGGACATCCAGATTCATGAAGCTTATAGGTCCCCAAGAAAGATTAACTCACAGAAGATTATTTCAAAACATATTTCAATAAAATTGTCAAAATGTCAAAGACAAGGAAAGAATCTTGAAAGGAGCAAGAGAAAAGAGACTTGTTATATACTAGAAACTTTCATACAACTATTAATAAATTTCTCAGCCGATACCTTGCAGACAAGAAGTGAGTAAAATGATATATTCAACGTGCCAGAAGGAAAAAAAATCTTCCAACTGAAATATTATGCCCAACAAAACTGTTTTACAGAAATAAAGAAAAGATAAACATTCCCAAACAAATAGTGAGAGAATTCATCATCCATTTGTCCTGCCTTACAATAAATGTTAAATGGAGTTTTTCAAGTTGAAACAAAAGGATGCTAAGTAACATCATGAAAACATCTGACAGCATAAAACTCACTGATAGAGATGATTATACAGTCAAATTTAGACTATTCTAATACTGTAATTGTGGTGCATACATTACTTTTAATGCTAGTATTGAAGTTAAAGAAACCAAAGACATTAAAAAACTATAGCTAAAATAATTGTAATGAATACACAATATAAAAAGATGAAAACTATCGCATCACTGGCATAAAATAAGGGGAGGAGAAGTAAAAATGCAGTTTTGGTATGCAATTAAATTTACTATCAAGGTAAAATAAATTATCTAGGATGTTATGTAACTCTAAGATGTTTATGTAAGCCTCATGGTAACCCCAATGGGAAAAAAATTTAGAAGATACACAAAAATAAGGAGTAAAGAATAAAATCGTACAACTACAAAAAATCAATAAATCGCAAAGAAAGACAGCAAGAGAAAAAGTAACAAAGGAGGTGAAAATACAACAAAAATTAATAGTTAACAAAATAGAAGCAATAAGTCCTTACCTATAGATAACTTCTTTAAATGTAAATAAATTCAATTCTCAATCAAAATGCATGGAGTAGCTGAATGAATAAACAAAACAAGATCCAATAATATGCTACCTACAAAGGACTCTCTTTTGTTTTTAAGAACACACATAGGCTAAAAATGAAGAGATAGAAAATATATCTCATGCAAATGGTACTCAAAAGAGATCGGGGGTGGCTATACTTGTATCAGGCAAAATAGAATGTCAGTAAAAATCTGTCACAAGAGACAAAGAAGATTGCTATATAATGATAAAAGGGCCAATTCATTAAAATAATATATCAGTTATACTTGTATATGCACCCAACACTAGATAACTAAATATACAAAAAAAAATTAACAGACTAGGAAGGACAAATAGACAACAATACAATAATCGTAGGGATAGTAAATACCTCACTTTCAACAATGGGTTTACTATTCAAACAGAAAATGAATAAGGAAACAGTGGACTTTCACAACACTCTAGACAAAATAAGTCTAACACACACATTCGGATCACTAGCAGCAAAATCCACATACAGCAGCAAAATACACATTCTTCTCAAGGGTACCCAAAACATTCTCGACAATGGATCATATAGTGGGCCACAGAAAGTCTTAATAAATTTAATGCTATTTAAATTATATGATAGAAGAAAAAATTAAAGCTTCACAAATATGTGGAAATTAAAACAAACTCCTGGACAACCAATGCATCAGAGAATAAATCAAAAGGTAAATCAAAAACTATCTTTAGACAAACAAAAATGAAAACACATGTTAAAACTTACAGGAAGCAGGAAAACAGTTCTGAGAAGGAAAATTACAGCAATAAAGGCCTACATTAAGAAAAAAATTAAATAAACAACCTAACTTTACACCTCAAGAGTCTATAAGAAAAGGATTGGCAGTAGTGGGAAACTGCTGGGAGGAAGATGGGAAAGTGGGATTGGCAGTAGTGGGAATCTGTCTGGGGAAGGAGGGGCATACCTCATCAACAAGGGTACCTGTATAATGAACATTTGCATACCTAACCCTAAACTGTACCCCACATCTTTAAAAATAAAAGAAAAGAAATATTCTAAATAAAAGAAAAACAAACTAAGTTCAATGTTCGATGAAAGAAGGCAATAATAAAGACCATAGAAGAAATAAAATAGAGAATAGGAAGACAAATAAAATAGTCAATGAAACCAAGAGTTAGTTTTATAAGAAGATAAATATAATTGACAAACATTTAGCTATTTGGACTAAGAAAAAGGAAATGAGACTCAAAAAAATTGTAAATGGAAGAGGAAACATTATAACTGATACCACAAAATACAAAGAATCATGAGGGACTACTATAATTACATTCCAACAAATTTATTAGTCTAGATGTAATGGATAAATTCCTTGAAATATACAATCTACCAACACTGAATCATGAATAAATAGAAAATATGAACATACCGATAATGCATAGGAAGATTGAATCAAAATACAAAACATCCCAACAAAGAAAAGCTCTGAAACAGATGGCTTAATTGGGAGAATTTTATCAAATATTTAAATAATTAATGCCAATACTCCTCAAACTCTTCCAACAAATTGAAGAGCAGGGAAGACTCCCAAACTTATTTTACAAGGTCAGTACTATCCGGATACCAAAGCTGGACAAGAATATTACAAACAAAAACAACAACAACAACAACAAAGGCCAATATCCCTGATAAATACAGATGCAAAAATCACCAACCAAATGTAGTAAAGCAAATTATATTGCACATTAAAGGGATCATATATGATGGTTAAGTGGGATTTATCCATGGATACAAAGATAATTCAACATATGCAAATTAATAATGCATGATGCATCACATTAACAGAATTAAAAACAAAAATCATATGATCATCTGGATACAGAAAAATCATTTGACAAATTTAAACATAATTTTATAATAAAACTCAACAAATTAGTCATAAAAGGAATACATGTCAATATAACAAAAACCATATATGACAAGATTAAAGCTAAGATTATACACAATGGTTAAAAACAAATGAGTGTTTTCTCAAGATCAGGAACAAGACAAGAATGCCCACTCTCACTAGTTCTATGAATGTAGTACTGAAAGTCTTAGCCAGAGCAATTATGCAAGTGAAATAAATAACATGCATTCAAATTGGAAAGGAAGAAGTTAAATTGTCTCTGCAGGTCACATGTTTTATGTATAGAAAACCCTACTTTTTGTGTGTTAAGTGTGATTTTGTTGAGCAGTGTTTTGTAGTTCTCATTGTAAAGGTCTTTTACTTCCCTGGTTAGGTAGATGCCAAGGTATTTCATTTTTATTGTGAATGGGGTTATGCTTTTTATTTGATTCTCTGCCTCTTGTTGCTGGTGTATAGAAATGCAACTGTCTTCTGCATGTTGATTTTGTATCCCAAAACTTTACCAAAGTTTATCATTTATCAGTGTGAGGAGGTTTTTGACAGGCTCCTTTGGTTTTCAAGGTATAGAATCATATCATCTGCAAAGGGGGATAGTTTAACTTCCTTTCTCTTTTCCTATTTAGTTACCCCTGACTTACTTCTCTTATCTGATTGCTCTGAAAAGGACTTCCAGCACTAGGCTGAACAGGAGGGTTGAGAGTGGGCATCCTTGTCTTCTCAAAATATCCATCCTACCCAAAGCAATCTACAGATTCAATGCCAATACCCATCAAATTACCAACGTAAGTCTTCTTGGACCTAGAAACAACAATACAGAAATTCTTATAGAAACAAAAGGAGCACAAATAGCCAAAACAATCCTCAGCAAAAGGAACAAAGTGGGAGATATCACATGTCCAGACTTTAAACTTTACTACAAGGCTACAATAACCAAAACATCCTCATACTCATACAAGAACAGGCACATAGATATATGGAACAGGAGACTCCAGAAGTAAAGCCTGAGTCTCTCAATCAACTCATCTTCAACAAAGTCACCAACAACAATCACTAGGGAAAGGAGATCATATTTAGCAAATGGTGCTCGGAAAACTGGCTGACCTCATGCAGAAGAAAGAAACAGAACCACTACCTATCACCATATACACAAGTCAACTCTAAATGGACCAAAGACCTAAACTTAAAACCTCAAACTATAAGAGTCCTTGAAGAAAATGTAGGAAACAGTCTTATGAACATCAGAATAAACAAACAATTCTTGACCAAATTTCCCAAAGCAGATGCCATAAAAGCTAAGACAAACAAGTGGAACCTCATCAAACTGAAATGCTTTTGCATAGCAAAAGAAGCAATCGAGAGAGTGGGGAGACAACCCACAGAATCGGAAAAAATATTTTCTAATTATGTATCTAACAAAGGCCTAACATCCAGGATCTATAAGAAACTCAAATGAGCTGAAAGGAAAAAGCAAACAACCCTATTAAAAAGTGTGCAAAGAACATGAATAGATACTTTTCAATAGAAGTAGTACAAACAGACAACAGACATATGGAAAAATGTTCTGCGCCTCACTAATCATCAGAGAAATGCAAATCAAAACTACAATGAGATACCACCTAACTCCAGCAAGGATGGTCATCATTAATACATTGAAAAATAACAGACGTTGGCATTGAGTGTGGAGAAAAGGCAACTCTCACTCTTTGTGGGAGTGCAAACTAATTCAACTTCTATAGAAATCAGTGTGGTGCTTTCAAAAAGAACTAAAAAATCGACCTTCCATACAACCCAGCCATCTCTCTTCTGGAAATATACCGGGAGGAACATAAATTGTTCAACAAAAAAGACACCTGCACATGCGTGTTTTTTGCTGCACTATTCACAAAAGCAAAGATATGGAATTAGCCCTATTGTCCATTGAAAGTGGACTGAATAAAGAAAATGTGGTACATATACACAATGGAATATTATTCATCCATAAAGAAGAACAAAATCATGGACTTCACAGCAAATTGGATGGAGTTGGAGACAATCATACTTCGTGATCTATCACAGAAATAAAAAACCGAATACTGCATGTCCTCCCTCTTAAGTGGGACCTGAACATTAATCACAACAGCACAAGGGAAGAATTGGCAGAGCTGAGCACCGCCAGGGGAGAGAGGAAGGGAGGGCACATAACAACACAAAGGGTACCTGGTTCTGAACCAGGGGAAGTGAGGGCCAGTTAGTGGCCCAAACTTCACATCCGTGAAGCCTACTTGTACAGTTAATCCTTATCTGTACCCCACATCTCTATCATAAAATAAAATATATATATTACATAGTTTTATATAAATAAATGGAAAGATATTAAGAAAGACAGGAAAAAAGAAAAGCCTAAAGACTACACTAAAGAACCATTAAACAAATTCATTAAAGTCAGAGGACACAAAAAAATCAACATACAAAAATAAGTTATATTTTTGTACACTGATAATGAACTATTCCAAAAAGAAAACAATCTCATGTACAATAGCATCAAAAATAATGAAATACTTAGGAACAAATGAAAAAGCTGTACATTGGAAAATATAGAGCATTAAAGGAAAAATGTAAAAAGGCACAAATAAATGGAAAAATATCCCATGTTTGTGGATTGGAAGAATTGATATTTTTCAAATGTTTGTGCTAAATCTACAATCAATGTAATCTCTATCAAAATCCAATGACATTTTCCACAGACAGGAAAAACAAATCCTAAAATTTATGTTAAACCACAAAAGACCCTGAATAGCCAAAGCAATATTGAGAAAGAACAAAGCTAGAGGCATTACCTTTCTTGATTTTGACAATATTTCAAAAATAAAGTAGTCAAAACAGCATGGTACTGGCAGAAAAAAAGACACATATCCAACGGGAGAGAATAGAGCCCAAAAATAAACTCATGCATGTATGATCACATAATCTTCAACAAGGTTGCCAAAACTACACACTGGAAAAAGGATAGTTTCTTCAGTTGAGTAACCTGGATATTTACATGCAAAAGAAAAAATTATCTCATCTTACATCATATGCAAAAATTAATTTGAAGCATGTTAAGGATTCAAATATAAGATCTGAAATCATAAAACTCCTAAAATAAATCTTAAGGAAAAAAGCTTCTTGACATCGATCTTGGCAATGATTTAAAGATATGGATCCAAAAGCACAGACAAAAATAAGCAAAAATAAATAAGTGGCACTATGTCGAACAAAAAAAAACTTCTGCACAGCAAAGTAAACAACCAATGGAATGAAAAGGCAACCTAAAAATGGGTGAAAATATTTGAAAATTGATAGGGATAATATCCAATATATACAAAAAGCTCTTACAACTCAATAGCAAAAGATTCTATGTAAAAATAAACGACCTGGAAAAACATTTTTCCAAAGAAGACATACAAACAGCCAACAGGCATATGAAAAGGTACAAACATCACTAATCATCCAGGAATGCAAATCAAAACCATAATGAGATGTCACCTCACACCTATTAGGATGGCTATTATCAAAAAGGCAAGAGATAACCATTGTTTACAAGGATGTGGAGAAAACAGAGACCTTTTACTTTATTGGTGAGAATGTAAATTGGTACAACCATTATGAAAACCAGCATGGAGTTTCCTCAAAAAATTGAAAATGAGACTATCATATGATTCAGCTATTTCATTTCTGGGTATCCAAGGAAAATAAAAATCAGTATGTCAAAGAGATCCCTACACCCCGTGTTCACTGTAGCATTATTTACAATAGTCAAGATATGGAAACAGCCTAACTGTCCATCAAGAGACGGATAAAGAAAATATGTAGGGTGTGTGTGTGTGTTTGTGTGTGTGCGTAATGGAATTTATTTATTTATTTATTTATTTTTGAGTTGGCGTCTCACTCCGTCGCCCAGACTGGAGTGCAGTGGCCGCTCCCGGCCACCGCAGCCTCGACCTGCTGGGCTCCGGCGATCCTTCCGCCTCAGCCTTCCGAGTAGCCGGAACTACAGGTGCGCGCTACCACGCCCGGCTGATTTTAAAAATTTTTATTGTAAGAGATGAGGTCTCACCAGTTGCCCAGGCAGGTCTTGAACCCGCGGGCTCAGGCAATTCACTCACCTTGCCCTCCCAAAGCACGGGATTACAGGCTGAGCCACTGAGCCCGGCTTATTTTTTTATTTTTGAGTAGAAAGCTCACTCTGTCACACAGGCTGGAGTACAGTGGCATGCTCACAGCCACCGCAGCCTTGACCTGCTGAGCTCAGGTGATCCTTCCACCTCAGCCTTGGCAGCTGACCTATCTCTAGCGTAGCACTTACCAATGTCTGCGGTACTCTTCCTTTTAACATGTCTTACCCAAGACAAAAAAAAAAAAAACAAATATAAAAGGAATCCTATAGTTGGTTTTCTTTTTATTTATTTATTTGTTTATTTGTGTGCAGTGGCACGCTCAAGGCCACCACAGCCTTAACCTGCTGGGCTCAGACAATCCTTCTGCCTCAGCCTTCCAAGTAACTGGAACTACAGGCATAGAGATGAGGTCTCGCCAAGTTACCCAGGCTGGTCTTGAACCTGTGGGCTCAGGCAAGTGTCTTACCTCGGCCTCCCAAAGTGCTGGGATTATAGACGTGAGACACCATGCCCGGCCGGTATTCTTTTTAAAATCTGATGTCTTTTACTCTGTCTGAGATGACCCATGTTGTTTCGTGGACCCATTGTTTATTCCCCTTTGTTGTCTGTCAACAGATGTGTTTATCTATTTAGCTGTAGATGGAAATGTTCATTGTTTCCAGTGTTTGGCTATTACAAACAAAGCTGTTACAAAGATCCAGGTATAGAGGTCTGTGGGCCCATATGCTTTCCTTTTTCTTGGGTAAATACCTAGAAGTGGAATGGCTGGATCCTATGCTATGTGTACATTTAACTTTTTTTTTTTGAGTTGGAGTCTCACTCTGTTGCCCTGGCTGGAGTGCAATGGCACACTCATGGCCACTGCAGCCTCGAGCGGCCGGGCTTAGGCGACTCTACTTCCCCAGTCTTCCAAACAGCTGGGAATATGGACCCACGCCACCACACCCAGCTAATTTTTTTTTTTTGCTTTTTCTTTCTTTTTTTTTTTGAGTTGGAGTCTCGCTCTGTCGCCCAGACTGGAGTGCAGTGGCCACTCCCGGCCACCGCAGCCTCAACCTGCTGGGCTCCGGCGATCCTTCCGCCTCAGCCTTCCAAGTAGCTGGAACTACAGGCGCGCGCTACCACGCCCGGCTGATTTTTTGATTTATTGTAGAGACGATGTCTCGCTTGCCCAGGCGGGTCTCGAACCCGCGGGCAGAGGCAATCCACTCACCTCAGCCTCCCCAGGCGAGGGATTACAGGCTGAGCCACCAGGCCCGGCTACCCAGCTAATTTTTTGTGATTTATTGTAGAGATGAGGTCTCACCAAGTTGCCCGGGCGGGTCTCAAATCCCCAGGCTCAGGCAATTCTCTCGCCTCAGCCTCCCAAAGTGCTGGGATTACGTGCTGAGCCCAGCCGGCACAGTCTTTAAAAGTTAAACATGAAGCCGGGCTTGGTGGCTCAGCCTGTAATCCCTCGCCTGGGGAGGCTGAGGTGAGTGGATTGCCTGAGCCCACGGGTTCAAGACCCGCCTAGGCAACTTGGCGAGACCTCATCTCTACAATAAATCAAAAAATTAGCCGGGTGTGGTAGCACGCACCTGTAGTTCCAGCTACTTGGAAGGCTGAGGCGGAAGGATCGCCGGAGCCCAGCAGGTCGAGGCTGCGGTGGCCGGGAGCGGCCACTGCACTCCAGTCTGGGCGAC
>CAUYQG010189503.1:0-27294 GCA_963574415.1 Tarsius wallacei | reverse complement strand
CGGGCGTGGTAGCGCGTGCCTGTAATTCCAGCTACTTGGAAAGCTGAGGCGGAAGGATTGCCGGAGCCCAGCAGGTCGAGGCTGCGGTGGCCGGGAGCGGCCACTGCACTCCAGTCTGGGTGACAGAGTGAGACTCCAACTCAAAAAAAACCCAAAAAAACAAAAAATAAAAAAATATAAAATAATAAAAAAAATATAAAAACAATGGCACATAATCATCATAATAAACCACATTTATTGGGCTTTTCACACATTAAAAAAAAAAGAAATACATACCCACTCTAACAAGCAATAGGGAGAAATATTTTAAGAATAGTTTAGACAATTGCTGACAGGTGCTACATTACTAGAGGTAGAAACTGGAAAAGAGTATTTTCTGAGATAAAGTGAGATGAGGATAAAGATTTTTATATAAAGATGTTTATTGTAGTATTACTTATAATAGAAACTAGAAAATGTATGTCCAACATCAAAGACCCCTTGTTAAACATTAAGCAGTAAGCCAGTATATAAAGCTAGATTTAGTGTTGTATTAATTCTGTAGAAGACCAGGCTCGGTGGCTCAGCCTGTAATCCCAGCACTTTGGAAGGCCGAGGTGAGTGGATTGCTTGAGCCCGCAGGATTGAGACCCACCTGGGCAACTTGGCGAGACCTCATCTCTACAATAAATCAGAAATTAGCCAGATGTGGTAGCGGGCGCCTGTAGTTTCGGCTACTTGGAAGGCTGAAGCGGAAAGATCGCTGAAGCCCAGCAGGTCAAGGCTGTGGTGGCCGGGAGCGTGCCTCTGCACTCCAGTCTGGGTGACAGAGAGACTTCAACTCAAAAAAAAAAAAAAAAAAAGCCTGTAGAAAAAAATACATATGCATGAAAGAAAATCTAGAATGAAATGAATAATCCAAAAGGTTAATAATAGTTAATAGTAGCAGGTATGCAATTGTGGGTGATTTCTTCCTTTTACTGACATATATTTTAAAAATTTTTCTACAGTTAACATTACTTTTAAAATTAGTAAAAATAATATGATAAATATTTCTTGAGCCTAAAATACATTAGGTATGACTTTCAGAACTGACTAAATAATGTAGACATCTTGTTAAATATGATGGGCTAAATATGATAAATGTATCTGTTTAAAAAGAAGAGACAAATTTAAAATAATTTGTTAGTATTAATGAATTTATTAAAACAACATTTTACTCAGTATGGACTGTATGCCAGGAATTTGCTGTGCTAGGTGTTTGGGGGATACAAAGAAGGTTACTGAAAGAGAGAAAGCTTATTGCCATTTCTTCCAGAGTTTTCTATGGTCTTCTCTGCTAGGCTTGGTTAGGTTCTTTTCTATTATTGAACTTGTCACAATATACTGAAATTATCAGTTCATTGGTTTGTTTCTCCAAGTAGACTATGAGCTCCTTTAGGATAGGGACCATGTCTTTTTCATATGTGTATCTTCACTGCCTAGCAATTTGATGAGTTAGCTCTGCTTAGGAGTCAGAAGTGGTGATGCTTGAGTTAGATTTTGAAGGGTGAATGTCTGTGATAAAAATTAGTTTACTCTTCTTTTTTTTTTTTTTTGAAAGCTTGCAAGTGGTTTACTCTAGAGCAAATTGAATCAAGAAGTAAGGAAACCTAATCATCAATATTTAATAATCTGAACAGAATACTTTTAAAATTTCTTTTTTTATTATAGATATGTGGGGTACAAATTAGGGCTAGCTACACAAGGAGGCTGTGAGCAGGTGAAAGTTTAGTTTACTCTTAATGAAATCTTTCATTTTCTTTAATGAGATATACATAAGAAATTACTGTACTGTAACAATTATTAATTTTAATTGAGAATATTTTTATTTTATTATTATTATTATTTTTCGAGTTGGAGTCTCACTCTGCCGCCCAGACTGGAGTGCAGTCGCACGCTCCTGGCCACCACAGCCTCGATCTGCTGGGCTCTGGAGATCCTTCCGCCTCAGCCTTCTAAGTAGCCGGAACTGCTGGTGTGCTCCCATGCCCTGCTTATTTTTGATTTATTGTGGAGACAAGGTCTCACCAAGTTGTCCAGGTGGGTCTCGAACCCACGGGTTCAGGCAATCCACTTGCCCCACTCGCCTCAGCCTCCCAAAGTGCTAGGATTACAGACTGAGTAACTGAGCCCAGCCTATTTTATTTTTTTAAATGAATTTTCGTCTAACCTCAGTTTTAGAACACAATTCTGAGTTGGTCACTAAAGAGAATTTAACTTTTCATTTATCTTTTAAAGGTAAAAATCTGGCCGTAAAGTCAGTGCACTATAGTTGAGGGTCAAAGATGAAGTTGAATTCACAGGAATGAGGTTGAGAGGTTATAGTGGATGATTTTTTACAAAGTATATTAACAAATTGAATCAGTTGTGAAGGCTTCTATAAATTAGATTTACAACATACATAATCAGAATGCTGGTGCCTTCATTTCAAGTGAGTTGGGACAGCATGTAGAATATGCATGCCCATGATCCTCTTTAGTATAGGAAGAAGCAATTTAGAACTAACATGTGCTTTCCATTCCCAGTTTACTTACAGATTACATCCCCAAAGTTCCGTTATAAGTTGATCCATTCATTGATGTCACAGAATAATTTTATTACAACAATGATGTAGATCCGTGGTTTTCAACCCAGGGGACATTTGGCAATGTCTGGAGACATTTGTGGTTATAACATCTTGGTGGTGGTAGGGGAGTTCCAGGGGGCTCGGGGATGCTACTGGCATCTAGTGGATTGAGGCTAAAGATGCTGCTGAACATCCTACAATTCACCCAATTCACAGGAGAGCCTCCACTCTCTCAAAGAAATATCCAACCCAAAATGTCAATAGTGCTAATGTTGAGAAACCCTGACTAAAAAGTGGTTGTTTCCAGGCCAGCCTAATAAACTTTATTTAACTCATAACAGTACTTTTAACCTGAAGCTTAATGTTGACAGTATTGTTTTATTGGTCTTAAAATTACTTTGTGTCCATAGGAAAGCTCTTCTTAATTTTCAACCTAAATGAAATTATTTTCCTTATTGGAGCACAAATGGTAGTTATTCTCATAATGTGGTAGAGACTCTAGATTTCAATGCCTCTGTCTAGTTTTCTTAGCTTTTTATATATATCAATCAATATTTAAGTGACTATAGAATAGTGATTGTTAGTTCACTATAGTTGTCCCTCAGTATCTTCAGGGGATTGGTTCCAGGACCCTCACAGATGCCAAAATTTACAAATTCTCAAGATTCTTATATCAAATGGTGTAGTATTTGCATATAACCTATGCATATGCTTCTGTATATTTTAAAGTCTTGATTACTTGTAATACCTAATAATGTAAATGGTATGCAAATACTTGTTACACTGTATTTTTAAGATTTGTATTTTTATTGTTGCATTTTTTTCCCAAAAATATTTTCAATCCATGGTTGATTGAGTCTGCAGATGCAGAACCGATAGATGTAGAGGTCTGACTGTATGTTTAGAAGATGACTACTTCTGTGTTTTTTACAACTTGAAAATGTTTAAGTGATATATCAATTTATTCAATAAATATTCATTTAGAAATAAGTAATAGGATAATGAGTATTCATATTTTTTACTATCCCACAACTAATTTACTTTGCTTTTATTAACAGGGTCAGGAGAAGGTATGGGGAAAATAATCCAGAGATTTCCACAGAAGGACTGGGATGATACACCTTTTCCACAGGGAATTGAATTGGTAAGTTGGTATTGTATCATTGCACTTTTATAGTGATATTTTTCTTCTTTGTTACATTTATATTTATGTTTATGTTACATTTATTGTTGAATAACTTTGTGATTTAATTTGAAGATGTTACAGTACTAGGAATAATTTTATTCCCTTCTAACCTCCAAGTATATTAAACTTGTTAACATTGATTCTGAAATGCCTGTTTTGCTATTCTTTTTCCCATTTAAACTTCTAACATTAAAGATGAAATTGATGATTTTTATGTACTCAGAAGCAGAAAAATTCCTCTGATTCTTGAATAAAAATCTTAATAGCTTCAGTGACTTTTTTCTGAAAATTTCCAGGTTGTTGTTTTCATAAAAATAAGACAACAAACATAGACAAACAATAAACCAAAGGGTTGTTTAATAGTAGCCACTCATGGTTGAATTTGATCTTGAAATCAGAATTTGAAATTTTTTCTTTTTAGCTACGGGGGCTGAAAATTACCGTAAAATAGTGTAGTTCAACTGCTTTTTTTGGTCAGTCTTTTTTTTTTTTTTTTTTTTGAGTTGAAGTCTCACTCTGTCTCCCAGCCTGTAGTGCTGTGGCATGCTCCCGGCCACCGCAGCCTCGACTTGCTGGGCTCCGGTGATCTTCTGCCTCAGCCTTCCAAGTAGCTGGAACTACAGGTGCGCACTACCACGCCTGGCTAATTTTTTTTGATTTATTGTAGAGACGAGGTCTCGCCAAGTTGCCCAGGCGGGTGTCGAACCCGCAGGCTCAGGCAATTCACTCACTTTGGCCTCCCAAAGCGTGGGATTACAGGCTGAGCCACTGAGCCCAGCCTTGTCAGTCATTTTAAAGGAATTTAATTGTTGTGTATAATTTATGCTGCCCAGAATATTCTGTCTGGTGGTGGATCCATGGTGGTAAAACAAGTGACTGGAAAGATGATCACTAAAGTACTTTGTAATGTGACTATAAAGTTTAGTTCTCCAAATATACTGGGGTATGTGTTGTATATTTTTTTAAATTTTGTGTTTATATGCACAGACACACATACATATAAGCAGTGTTCTTCAAAGCAGTTCTTGTTGGGAGAACATTTGGTATTATACGATAGTTAAGAGTACAAGCTCTAAAGCCACCTGCCTGGGTTGAAATTCTAGCTACATGGTATAACTTTGACAAGTTACCTAACTTCTTGAGTATCAGAGTCCTCATCTATAAAATGAGGATAATGGTGATTCTAATCTCATAGGGTTGTTTTAAAGGTAAAATGGAAAAAAAAAATACACAAAATGCTTAGAACAATGTCTTCCATAAATGAGGTAGCTGGTTCTTTTTATTATTATTGTTTCTGTTTGTTCAGAACCTCTCTCACAGGAATAATTTGTTCATTCTCTTGTTAGCCTGGATCAGAAATCTCTATTAGGAGCAAAACTGATATTGAAAATCGTAAAATTGTAAATTTTCTTACCCTAGCCATTGATGATCCAGTTCCACTTCACTGAAGATAAAAGATACATTGCTGAGTGTTTAGTTTTGACTGTTATAACTCAGCATGTAAAGAAAGCTGTGAGTTCCATAGGTCCACAGAGAGAGTAAATCTTGAATTTTGTCATTAAAAATGGGGAAGGAATGTGAGTGGAAGGATTTTTTGAAGAGCCCTTTGCATTTCTTTCTTTATGCCGGCAAATACCAGTAATTGTCTGTGCAGTGCGAATAACTAGACATTTGTGTTATAAAAGCTTTTCAACCTTGTTGTTCCAATGTTTTTTTTTTAGTGATGACTGAGAGGGGAAAAGTTTGGTGCTGGGGACCTGTTAGAACTTTTTGTGAGTTCCTACTTCATTTCAAAGTGTAGAGGGAAATAAACGACATCAATTTAACAATATGAACAGTAAATTACCTTCATAAGGACAACAGACATAATAGGGAAGAGAGAGATCATTGATTGGCATAGCTATTTAGCTGGGATTGAGAAGGGATAATTTTTTTGTTTTGAAAGCCAAGAGAATAGACACCTCTGATACCTCTCTTGTTTCTCCAGTGGTGAGGGAGAGGCACATATTGATTTTGCTACTTAATACAGGGCTATTTTTTCTTTGTATGACGGACACATGTTCAAGTGCTGTTAATATCTCTCCAGTAACAAGTAGAGTCATGTGCTGCTACTGGATTAGTGAAATGGAGGTGCTAAGAGGTAGACAGAACTTTTTGTCTCTAAGGTTTTCCGGGATGATTTCTTGACAGGTTCTTAGCATAATATTTTAAGATTTTGGGGGCTACATTTATATTTAAAGAATATTTTATCTGTTGGATTATGTTGGAAATTTTCTATTTTCTTTTTCCATAATTGATAGCAGTTTCAGCTCTTTAATGTCTGTTGTGTTCTGTCAAGTACAAAATACATTTGTTTATCTTACATCTATCAAAGCCCATTATTAAGACAAAATTACTGTTAATTTTGTCTTTTTATTATTTTCTGCCTTATACTTTTCTTGTATGTATTAGAGATTTGCAGTTGTTCTGTAAACAAATAGCAATAACTTTTATAATTGTGATATATTATGTAATCTTCAGTAACTCGTGGAGCTTCAAGACCAAAGATAGACATAATACAATTTTAGTCTAATTGAAGGTGCTCTGACTCAGTCCCTAAGTGGTTTGTTGTTTTTAGATGGTAGTGACTTTTCCAGTGATTTATGGGAAAAATGTTTTTACCCCTTTCGAGGTGTTGGGATGACTTTTAGTATATAACATTAATGTTAACATCTAACAGTTGTATAGGATTGATAGATTATGATGAACTCACATACATTAGATGATTGGTGGTAGAATATTAATTTACAAATACATAAACAAAGGCTTTTAAGAAATTGAGATTATTTCACTGAGGTCTAACAGCTAGGATACAGCAGAGTTAGGATTCAAACCCAGGTCTTTTGACTCTTTGTTTCAGTCAAGATCTGAGAGCGTTCTGGGAGTGACACCTTAAGCTATGGTTAGCATTTGTGTTTTAGTGTAAATGCAGGATGTTAAAACAGAGTTCTATAATCTGGAAGAACTAAGATGGAGCAGTGTTCTGAGAATGCTGCATTATCAAATTGAGACCAACATTATTTTTATCTGTGGATACACATGGGTTCAAAGAATGACATTGAAATTATTTTCTGTTGCTACTTTTCCTTTCCAGGTAGCGCATATTTGATGTATTTAAATTCTAAATGAAAGATAGATGTGTTCAGCCTTACAACTGCTAGAAAAGGATTTTAGTCATTCACTAATAAGTCAAATTCCAAATTTAATTTAGAGTATGCTGAATTTATTCTTTCCATTTTTACATAAAGATACTGCCTTCTTTTCCCTGTATTGAAAAATGGTGAACTTTAATTTGGATGGATTTTAAAAATAAAAATATGAAAGTAAACTAAACCAAACATAATGACTGCTTTTCCCATTCTGGGATATTTTTATTTTTTTCTTGTACATTTTAGACACACATGAAAACCACAGACAGTCATATAAATAAGGTTGCAGTTAATTTTAGTGACAGTATTTCAAAGAAAATTAAATTGTTTTTCAGAGACATTCTATGGTTAACAATCTATTTCTGATTATGGGAACAAGTGTTTTTATTGGCTAGGTCATGAACGTCAGCAAAACAGTATTGTTTTGAGCCTAGCTCCTTTTTAAGATGGCCTGTCTCAGAAGTAAATCTTTTTATATCATAATTCAGAAACACTAAGGCATATGTAGAACTATCTAATTTTCTTAAAAGACTAAATTACTGTGATAAATAAATGTCATGGCTTGAAAAAGAGAAACATTTAGTTAAAATTTCTAAATTTAAGGTTCTTTTTTTTTTTTTTTTTTGAGTTGGAGTCTCACTCCGTCGCCCAGACTGGAGTGCAGTGGCCGCTCCCAGCCACCGCAGCCTCGACCTGCTGAGCTCTGGAGATCCTTCCGCCTCAGCCTTCTGAGTAGCTGGAACTACAGGCGCACGCTACCACGCCCGGCTAATTTTTAAAATTTATTTATTGTAGAGATGAGGTCTCGCCAAGTTGCCTAGGTGGGTCTCGAACCCGCGGGCTCAGGCAATCCACTCACCTCAGCCTCCCAAGGCGCGGGATTACAGGCTGAGCCCCCAAACCCAGCTAATTTAAGGTTCTTAAGAAATTAGTTCAGTTATTTAAATTACACACCAGTGATTTGACTACCTGCCATATGAATTCAGTCTTCTGTAAGTAAACATTGGGGAGAAGAGGAAAAAATAAGCTTGTATTCAACATTCTGCAGGTGTAACATAGGAAAAGTAGCTTTAATATGGAATGCTATTTGAGGGCAGAAAAGTATAAATATCATGTATTGCTGCAATTCTTTAAGCTGTTTAGAACGTGATGAGTACAACAAATGGGATAGCAGTTCTCCATTTTACTTACATGTAAATAAATACTGTTTGGTCAGGGAACTGAGTGTAAAAAGGATGGAAGAGAATTTTCTCCCCTTTTATAGAAGTATATGCTTGAAAAGAGAATGAGAAAGGTATAAACATTTTGGATGACAGAATCAGGGCTTATACAGATTTTAAAAAGACAGGAGTTATGGGTTCTTTAAGAAAATGAAATGTAATAGGTAAAAATGTAAGTTCCCACATGTTGGAATAAAAAACTAGCTGTATAAGTAATTATTTGGAGGAAAGATAGGCAGATAATATGCCAACCAGGAGGTTTGAGAAGTATAAGAGGATAGCTTTTAAAACATTATGAAAGGCACCCATGATAGATATCACAGATAGCATCTAAAGCCTCTGTGCTGAGGTAAGGTCCTAGGTGATACATTCAGTTTTACAAATGGTCCAGAGCTTAGTTATAAAGGATATATGGAAGGACTCTTGATTTCGATTAGAACTGAGGCTAAAACATAACACTGCTATGAAGTATGAAGACATGGCTTTTAAAACATACTAAGGACTAAAAAAAGCATTTTAAAAGTTATGTTCACAACAAAGCAAGTGGATATAAATGGGGATTAAGCTGGAAAGTGGTGATTTGAGCTCATATTTTTGTTTCCCACTTCCAGACTTCTGTCTTTTTGAAGTAATAAAACCACGTGACAGGGAACCTGATGAAGTCTAGAGGGTGTATCTGAGGTAGAAGATTCTCTCAACATCTTCAAGGAAGAGGATAGTCAATCTTGGTGTTATGCATCTCACATTCCTCATTGCTCACTACAGTGAATTTCAGTTTCTCTCAATCTTGCTTATTTCTGTAGTGCATTGATAGCCTCCATTATGCTAGAAAATCTCTCCCCTACAGTCAGGTATTTCAGTATTGCTCTCAGAACCACCTTGAATAAAATTTTCTTGTCATGCCAGGGTTCTACTTTACCTGGTGCTTTGAAGCCATAGAGAACTTCCTGAGGAAGATGTAGAACTACAGAGGTCTGTCAATGGAATAATGGTGAGGTTTATCAGTTTGGAAAGTAGAGCTTTGTTTCTCTCTCATAAAGTGTTGCAGTTGGCAGGATGGCCATTCTGACAGGCTGGAAGACATAGCCTCCAGCCAGAAGCCAGAAATGGACACTTAGAGTGTGGGAAGAATAAGACAAGAATTCATGCTGAACGGGGCATCTGAATATACATAGTCAATCAGCTATAGGAGAAGTCATGAATATTTATGGAAGGAGAACCATATGCACATGCAATTGATCTTCATGCGCCTTCATGGGTCCCAAGTGCAAAAAATGGAAGCATTAGCATGATCTGAGGGTAGAGTGTTCAGCCCTCTGATGTCAAAAGGTGAGGCAGAGGATGCAAAAACCCTTTCAACATGTTCTTCATAGACTGACCAGAACCATTCCATGGTCAGTGGTTGATTATTAGGCAAAAAAGGAGGGGCAGCATCAGGGTTGGTTGATATCAGTGGAGTCTTTTGAAAAGGGCTGGTTAGTGTTTTGCTATTATGGAAGAAAAATTAATGGTGGTTAGTGAGAGGAGTGGGGGACATAAAATAAGGTGTGTCCAACCTGTTATCCTGTCATGACTGAGAACTCAGTTTTCAAGGTTACTCTGAAGTCTCCTTGACCAAGAGATGGTCTGTTCAGTCAGTGGGAGTGAAGGGGGCTTGGAATTTCATTTTTAGTTTACAAGCTTGATTCACTACAAATTTGTGTTGTTTGTAAACAGCCTGGCCTTCATTACCACATGGTACCATACTGCTACTTATCTTTCATGTACTTGTGTATCATATCTTATTCTATTCTTAAGATCCACTTCCTTTTCCTACTCTTCCATTTCCATTGATCCCATTTCTATTGTATCCATAATTTTAGCCAAGAAAATCTTATCTTGATTTTATCTCTTTTAGCTGCTATTCTATTTATTCTTTGTTATAAAATGTTTCAGATTATTCTTCTTCATTTGCTGTCTCCGTTTCTCTATGATACTAGTGTGGTACAATACAAAGAACCTATGGGATCTGGAATGAAAAGCCTGGAGCAAAGTTAATTTAGTCTCTCTGATACTAATACTTTTTCTACAGGGCTGTTACATGTGATCATCTATTAATATTTTAATAAATTATTGTGTTATAATTTCTTTTTATCTACTCTCCTTTTATACCTCCATCTCACCTAAATCTCAAGGATTTACTCTGAAGTATCATTTATATCCTTTCGATTCTGAAATCACAAAGTTGAAGTTAATACTTTTTTCCGAATTAGTCAAGGTAATACTAGCTGTTATAATATGTAAACCTGGAAATATCAGTGATTTAACATAAAAGAAGCTTATATATAATAGAAGACTAATTTGTGGCAGGGGGTAGCTGGGAGTAGGGCTTGCCATTTTCAAAATGTGGCCCTCAGGGTCATCTTGAGCATCTCAGTTGGCAAAGTAGAAAGAGAAAGCATGGAGGATAGTAAATGGGTTTTATGGAATATGTCCTGAGGCAGAATATATCACTTCTACTCATATCCATTAATCAGAAGTCAGTCATATACCCACAGTTAACTATAATGGGAGGTTGGCAAATAAAGCCTAGGTGTGTGCTTAGGAGAAGGAAACAGATTTAATGAACAAACAGCTTTCCTCTGTCATTCTGTTCTTGCTGAATCCAAAGATCTTTTCCCCTAATTTTCCTTGATCACTTTATTTTTTGACATTACTAATTTAGCCTTTGTGGTAATAATAAAAAAATAAATGTTTGATCTTTGTTCCTGTTTCCTGTAAGAGAGCTTCTAAAACCATGGAAATAACTGTCTCTTGTATGCTAATGATGGCTAATGGGTTGAGGGCCCCTAAATAGCTTCAAGATGAGGGGGCTGATCATCAGAGGCAGCAACCATGCATTTAGACGATTGGAGCTTTCAGCCCCACTGGGGAGGAGGAAGGGGTTGGAGATTGAGTTCACTCACTCATGGCCAATGATTTAACCAATCATGCCTACTTAATTCTCTGTTAAAAACTCCCAGATGACAGGATTCAGAGAAATTCCAGATTGTTGAACGCATTGAAGTCCTGTGAAAGTGACACACCTGAGAAAGGGCACGGAGGTTCTGCACTACCTCCCCACACAAACCTTGCCCTATGCATCTTTTCTGTTTGGCTTGTGAACCAAAAAAAGTCAATGAATTGAGGCAGTGTATCAAGGTTTATTCAGCCACAGTTAAGGACACAGAAAGGACAAGATGGAGTCGGTATAGTCAAAGAGCAGCCATTTTAACATTGCTTCACTTTGTCATTTTTTTTAGAAGTTCACTTTAATTTGTCCTCTAATTTCTAGCCAAGGACAGAACCAGTTTCTCAGAGGTAGCATCTGATAATTGTTTTACAACCCCCTCCCCAGCTTGTTTTGTGTTAATTAGCTTTTCTATTCCAAGTATTTGCCTAAAATACTTGAAGTTAACTTAATCAGCCCTTTGTGACCTTCATGACAGAGACAGACCCAGACCCCATCAGCATGACTATAGTCATGTGACTAACCTACCCATCTGCCTGCCGTCCATCACCTGACGTCAGTATCTATGCTTGCCTGTCCCCTGTGCTTGCCTGTCCCCTTCATAATTATTGAAACAAACCACCACCCAATCACCCTAACAACCTGCCCCTATCAAAGGGAAGGTTTAAAAGCATTCAGTCTTAAGCAACCTTTCGCCTTCTAAGCTCTTGTGACTCTGAGCTATGGCTACCATGTTTTCCTAAGATTTGGCCCCTTTCTCCACCTCGGGGAGGTGAATCTCCTCTCTTTTCTCTCTCTCTTTCTAATGTACTACATTTTCTAATCTAACTTCTGTGCAATTCTTTGCATCTTACATGGGGTACTGGATCACAGACCCCCTGGTCTGACCTAATATTTTGGAAGCCAGACACATCTGGGAAAAAGAAACACAAATCACAGCAGCATCTGTGATTTGTGTTTTTTTCTGGTGTGGTTATGATGACGTCAGTATATGAAGGAGAAAGGGTAGCCAGGAGAGGAAGGAGGAAAAAGAAAAAAATGGGTGGAGGGTAGGCAAAAGTTACATTCTTGTGAAGACTTTCAGTAGTGCTCAGTGAACTTACATTTTACATATGAAAAGAGGGGGGAGAGGAACAAACAATTATATGTTCAGTCTGGTGCTCAGTAAATCTGCATTTCATATAAGATAAGGTAAGCAAGTAGAAAGATAGAGTAGAGGAGGAAGTATATTATGCATTTGGCTTAGTCTTGTCCTACTTGTGAAGGTAATCTGTTAACTTACATTGCCAGGGTGATCTCCAACAGAGCTTTTCTTCTAGGACTTGCTTGCAGAAACGACATGTATTCTGAAAGATTTGGGGTCTTACAAGGAATTTCCTTGTGAGTAATACATAAGGGAGGCCATCTGGGGAAGTGTGTGGTCTCCTATCTTTGCCCCATTTGGGAACAAAAGGAAGGCAGTATTGACTTGACTTTCCCTTTGTTTATTTTTATTTTTTGAGTTGGAGTCTCACTCTGTCGCCCAGACTGGAGTGCAGTGGCCGCTCCCGGCCACCGCAGCCTCAACCTGCTGGGCTCTGGCGATCCTTCCACCTCAGCCTTCCAAGTAGCCAGAATTACAGGCGCGCGCTACCACGCTTGGCTAATTTTTTTGATTTATTGTAGAGATGAGGTCTCGCCAAGTTGCCCAGGCGGGTCTCGAACCCGCGGGCTCAGGCAATCCACTCACCTCGGCCTCCCAAAGCGCAGAATTACAGGCTGAGCCACTGAGCCTGGCCTTGACTTTCCCTTTGGCATAGTTAGTTTGGGGTCCCAAGATTCTGTTTTCCTTCACAGGCTGATCCTCAGTTGTATCCTTTGTAATAAATCGATAAATGCAAATAAAGTATTGCCCTGAGTTCTTTGAGTCATCCTAGCAAATGATCAAACCTGAGGTTTTTGAATTCAGCTGGGCAGCAGTCTGATTAGTCTCGCCAAGTTGCCTGGGCTGGTCTCGAACCCGCGGGTTCAGGCAATCCACTTGTCTCAGCCTCCCTAAGTTCTGGGATTACAGGCTGAGATTAGCCTTAATGCACTATTTTTGGCTGGCGTCTGAAGTGGTAACAGGCCCTTGACCTGTGAAGTCTATGTTAACTCTGGGGAGTTAGTATCAGAATTTAATTGAATTTTTGAACACTCAGTTGGTATCAGAGTATTGGTTGGTGATGGAAAAACCATACATTTAGTGTCAGAAAACACAACACAGTCTTTATCATGTTATATATTTTCTTAATTTCAGCTCTATCATTTTCTCTGTAAGATTGGGTTTTTAGTTATTTGTTTCTCTGGAAATTTGTGGTATCACTATTTTTTGCCAGTCTTTTGTGCTTGAATTTTAGTCATACCTTTGATGATCCTTTTCTGCAATTCCTGTAACCTGTGTTGCCTACATGCCTCAGATCCATATTTTGTATCTTTTTCTAACACTAGGTTTTTAATACAGAGTGAATTTGAGTAACAAATACCTAGAATGTTAGAGGATAGTTCCTGCCTAATTTTACTTCTAGCAATTTGTCCTATTGTTACTGTCCGAGTAAATACTTGACTGCTGTCTCTCAAAGTTAATAAATCAAGGGGCAGATAACCGGTAGACATTTATTCAGAATTCAGAATTCAGGGAGACAGAAACCTGGCACCTGGCATTTTGGAACCAGTCTGTTTACCCCTTAGGTTCCACAGACTGTTCTTATAAGCTTAGGGTTGCTGGCACCTACTTTGACTTCCTGAATGACAGAGCATTGTATAGAACTTAATTTACAGCTGCATTTTGTCAATAGTAACATCTATGGTCCACATTTCCTGTTGCCAGTTACCAAGAGTAGCCCACAGTTTTTCTTATCAGTAACATCAGAGAAGTTGATCAAGGTAGCCATATGGTAAGGGAGTTAACAAAGTCTAATACAAAGTAAAACATTATTCACTGCAACATATTGTTAATTAGTTGTTATAACATTCAAAAAGTTATATAAATTACAAGGCTTTTGGTTACATGGGTATTATATTTTTCAAATCTATGACTACTGTTAAAAGGGAGTGAATAGGGACTCATTTCTCTCCATTGAGTGAATGTGGTCTGCAGTGGAGGTAAGAATTCTTTGAAGTGACTTATGGGGAACATATAGGAGATAAGGGAAAATGCTTTTCTGTATTCATTCTCAGGATGTAGGCATGTGCAGGTCCAATTGAACACTCGTTATATATTTCTTTAAGGATTGTGGCAATATGGACAGACAATAGTGGGTTTCCATATCACTATCCTTAATCCAAAACCAAGATAACTATATATTATTCAAACCAGAATGCTTTTGAGAGTGAAAGGGAGTGAATGTAAAACATACATAAACTGGGACTATCCTGAACAAACTGATTTGATGGTTCGGTTTGGTACAAGTATGAGGTTATTCATACCTTCACATGTATGTATGCAGAAGGTTGGAAACTACTTAAATGACCCTAATTAGGGGGACTGGTTGAATTAGGGGTACCACAGCCATTCATCAGAACAAAATGCAGCTCTTAAAAAAGTATGAGATGAAAATATGCCAACATTCACCAATAATTAGGGAAATGTAAATCAAAACCACAGTAAGATACTACTTTACACCCATTGCTTTGGCTACTATTTAAAAAAGAAAATAACAACTGTTGGTGAGAATATGGAGAAATTAGAATCTTCGTGCACTATTGGTGGGAATATAAAATGGTACAGCCACTGTGGAATATACTATGGAGTTTCTTCAGAAAAATTAAAAATTATATGTACTCCTGCAATTTCAGTTCTGGGTATATATCTAAAAGAACTGAAAGCAGAGACTCAAACAGATATTTGTACACACATATTCATAGTAGCATTGTTTACAGTAGTCAAAAGATAGAAGCAACTTAGGTGTCTGTAGACTGATGAATAGATAAAACATATTGTATACATACAACAGTATATTATTCAGACTTAAAAGGGAAGGAAATTCTGACACATGGTACAACATATGCCGTAAGCCAGTCACGAAAAGGCAAACGGTGTATCGCTTCACTCATGTGAGATATCTAGGGTAGTGGAATACATACAGACAGAAAGGAGAATGGAGGTGAGAGGGGAGAAATAGCGAGTTGTTTAATGGGTATACTCATTAAGATGAGAAGAGCTCTGGAGTTTAGTTGCACAATGTGAATGTACTTAACACCACTGAACTATATACTTAAAAATGGTTAAGATGGTAAATTTAATATGTATTTTACTATAGTTATCTTTTAAAAAAAGTATGAGAGCTGACATGAATAAATCTCTAAGACATACATCAAGCAGCCAAAAACAATTTGAGAAAAAAAGAACATAGTTGGAAGATATAACGCAGTAACCCCAAATCTGAGAGGGCTTATATGTAATGTTTATCAGTTCCAAAGAAGTCACCCAGAGGTCCAGCAGGGAAAGACACTAGTTTATTATAACTTAAGAGAGGCACCGTTGGCAGCAGGTTGGTGAAGAATGTACCCCTCAGGATAGTACAGCACGCAGTTTCATAATCAAGCAAATTAATTATTCAAATTGCTATAGGGGGTTTCCAATTACATTGAGTAAGAGTGCTTGATCATCTACATTCCATGACTCATTACTGGGAATATGCATATCCTTCAGAGGCTGTGTAGGGGGAAGAAAGAAGCCAGGTAAAGGGGGAACCAGTCTATGTCTGGACAGTACTTCACAGAGGACTCATACTACCTGGTGTCAAGACATACTGTTAAAGATCAATAATCAAGACAGTATGGCATTGGCCTAGACATGTAGATCCATGGAACAGTCTAGAAGCAAACTCATACATCTGTTATAAATTGATTTTGTTTCTGAAATATTCTGCTTTGTTGAAAGAAAAGCATTTAGTTAGTTTTTTGTTTTTCCTTTTACTTTTAGGAATGTGTAATAATTCTACATACTTATGGGATACAAAATATTTTGATATGTGTATACAGTGTTGTAATGATCAAATCAGAGTAATTAGCATAAACATCACCTAGAACATTTATCATTTCTTTGTGTTTTGAACATTCAAACCTCTCTTCTAGTTTTTTGAAAATATACTCTAAATCGGGTCCCCAATGCCAGGGCCACAGACAGGTACCGGTCCGTGGCCTGTTAGGAACTGGGCTGTCCAGCAGGAGGTGAGTGGCAGGCAAGCCAGGGAAGCTTCATCTATATTTACAGCTGTTCCCCGTCACACATTACTGCCAAAGCTCTGTCTTCTGTCAGATCAGTGGTGGCATTAGATTCTCATAGGAGCACAAACCCTTTTGTGAACTGTACATGCAAGAGATCTAGGTTGTACTCTCTTTATGAGACTCTAATGCCTGATGATCTGAGGTGGAGCTGAGGTGGTAATATTAGTGCTGAGGCCTGGCTGCAAATACAGATTAACATTAGTAATGAGGTTTGATTGCACAGAACCATAATAAATCAATTGCTTGCAGATTTATTTCAAAACCTTGTCAGCAAGTGGCAAGTGAGTTACATAGTTCAATTGTACAGCTGCATCTGGTGGCAGACTTCAAGTCAGAATTCAACACTTATTTTAGTCCCTGTATGGCCTGCCTATTATTTTATTTACCACTTCCATCCACACTTCTTTTTTTATTTTATGGTGAGTTGTATAATTATTTCACTGCATTTTACAATGTAATAATTATAGAAATAAAGTGCACAATAAATGTTATACGCTTGAATCATCCTGAAACCATATCCTTCCTGCCACCCTCTGATCCATGGAAAAATTGTCTTCCACGAAACCCGTCCCTGATGCCAAAAAGGTTGGGGACAGCTGCTTTAAATTATTGTTAAGTATATTCACCTAGTAGTGCTGCAGAATGCTAGAATTTATTTCTACCATCTAGCTGTAACTTTGTATCTGTTAACCAATCCTTTCTTTTGCATTCCTCTCCCCATACTTCCCAGACACTAACAGTTCTACTCTCTACTTCTATGAGCTTATTTATTTATTTATTTACTTTTGGCTTCTCCATATGAGTGAGAGCATGCAGAATTTATCTTTCTGTGCCTGACTCCATAAGTTGATTTTTGACAGAATTCAGTTGTGGAAAGGATAGCACAAATGGTGCTGGAACAACTGAAAATCCATTTGGGGAAAAAAATTAGCTTTGACCCTTAATCACATCATTTGCAAAAATTAACTTGAAATGGATCATAGATTAAATGTAGGCTAAAATTAAAAAGCTTTTAAAAGAAAACTTAAGACTTTGTGACCTTTAGCTAGGCCAAGATACTTTATGCCAAATGCACGACTGAATAAAGTTTCTCTGGAGTTACTGAAAACCCTTGAAGCATAGTATATCACCATGCAAAAAATGTGGGGAGCCAAATGGTAAGAAACCCCATTTTGTTTTATAGATTTCCCTTGGATCTGCAAAATCTCTGGATGCTATTTGGGCCTTCTATTTTTTGCTGTTTATCTTTAGTGAGGAGGTTGACAGTGGACGACATGAGGGGATATGAGATACTCTAGCACCGGTTGCACCTAGGAAGGCAGAGCAAGGTTTCCCCAGGTGGCATCTATTCTGCTAGATGCCTGGTTTTCTTCTTCAGAAGCCAGAATTTTGGGAATATTATAAAATGTGGACTGGATGCAGGAGGCTCATGCCTATAATCCCAGCACTTTGAGAGGCAGAGGAGGCAAGACGAATGCCTGAGCCCAGGATTTCGATACCAACTTGGACAACTTAGCAAGACCTTATCTCTACAATAAATTTAAAAATTAGCCAGAAGTGGTGGCGTGCAAATGTAGTTCCAGCTACCTAAAAGGCTGAGGTGGAAGGATTGCCTGAGCCCAGCAGGTCAAGGCTGCCGTGGCTATGAGTGTGCCACTGTGCTCCATCCTGGGCAACAGAGTAAGATTCCGACGCAAAAAAAAAGGGATAACTTTGGACAATAAGACTTTTTAATTGATGTTTTGATTGCTGAAGATAGTAGCTAACTTTAGATATTAAGAACATTATATGTGAAAGACTGGTATGGAGAAAAGAATACTGAACTCGGATTTTATCTATGTTTTTACGTATATATGTATATTTATATATCAATATCTAAATTGCTTATAAAGGGCAACAGCGGTTTAGAGAGAGAGCATTCTCTGGGTCATATAATCTATTTCCAAAAGGTATATAAAGAATGCTGTTTTTATAGTACTTATCACCCCTCTATTCTTGGTCTAATAAAGTTCTTTGTTGATCCAGACATCCTATTGAATGTATAAAATATATTTGCATCTTTTTTTTTTTTGAGTCAGAGTCTCACTCTGTCACTCAGGCTGGAGTGCAGTGGCATGCTCCAGGCCACCCCAGCTCACAGCCACCCCAGCGTCCACCTTGCTGAGCTCAGGCGATCCTTCTGCTTCAGCCTTCAAAGTAGTGGGACTACTGGTGCACACTACCACGTCCGGCTAATTTTTAAATTTATTGTAGAGATGAGGTCTTGCCAAGTTGCCCAGGCTGTTCTCTAACCTGTGAGCTCAGGCAATCCCCTCACCTCGGCCTCCCAAAGTGCTGGGATTACAGGCTTGAGCCACCACGCTGGGCCTATTTACATCTTTTTTGCATTTGTATTCTTTGAGGAGCTATGTGCAATTTTCCCAGTTATTAATATTACCATACCTTCTTATAACTTGACCTAACTTAAAATACCCTGTAAGTTAGCCAGAATAACTTGCAAATATGTTCATTTTTAAAAATGAAGTATTTGGTGGCCTCTAGTGGTAATTATATAACTATAAAAAGTGACTAATATAACTAATATATACAGTTTGAGAGTGAGAGGGTTACTAAGTTGACAAAATAAACAAATATATATATTTGTGGAAGAAAAAGTTTTTAGTCTTTGAAGACAAAAAGTTTATTTATCAATGATAAATTTATCAGTGATGTGGTTGTATCTACTCTTTTTTTTTTTTCCTGAGTTGGAGTCTTACTCTGTCTCCCAGGCTGGAGTGCAGTAGCATGCTCACAGCGCACCTCAGCCTCGACCTGCTGGGCTCAGGTGATCCTTCCACCTCGGCCTTTCAAGTAGCCGGAACTACAGGTGCACACTACTGCGTCCGGCTAATTTTTTTTAAATTTACTGTAGTGACGAGGTCTCACCAAGTTGCCCAGGCTGGTCTTGAACCCCTGGGCTCAGGCAGTCCTCTTACCTTGGCCTCCCAAAGTGCTGGGATTACAGACTTGAGCTACCGTCCCCAGCCTGTGTCTACTCTTAAAGCAAATTATTATCATCACTAAACTTTTCTTTCAACAATTGCTTTGGAGTTATACACATATCTTAACTGAAAGTATTTCTATGTAACTTGTACTTAATGTTCAGTAATAGCTTACTATTGCATTGTGCTGAAATGTGTCCATGATGGGAGATTGTAAGAATGTTTTCTGACCTCTTTTAAAATATAATAAAAGCTAAATATAGGGTACCTATCATAAATTAATCATAAACCGTCCTTAGTAAAGTTTTTTTTTTTTTTTTTAACAGTTAATTCTGGCTGGCTTAAAGATACTTTAAGCCAGGCCAAAAACTCTCCAGAATCTAAATTATATGTGGAAATTTAGAAAGATCATTTCAAATATTGGGAAAATTTGCATAAAGATTTGGAAAGTTAAGGAGAAAAATAGTTTTAGGTAACTTAAATGTATTTATTTTAATTTTATTTTTGAGTTGTAGTCTCTCACTCCGTTGCCCAGGCTAAAGTGCAGTGGCATTCTCATGGCCACCCCAGCATTGACCTGCTGGGCTCAGGCGATCCTTCCGCCTCAGTCTTTCAAGTAGCTGGAACTACAGGGCCGCGCTATCACGCCTGGCTAATTTTTTGATTTATTGTAGAGATGAGGCCTCGCCAAGTTGCCCAGGCTGTTCTTGAACCAGTGGGCTCAGGCAATCCTCTCACCTGTGCCTCCCAAACTGCTGGAATTACAGGCTTGAGCCACTGTGCCTGGCCTAGGTAAGTTAAATGTATTTCTAAGGGCTAAAATTAATCTTGATTCATTCTAAAAATTAAAATTGAAATCTAGAGAGAATAGCTTGTCCTGTGTTACAGCTACCTACTAGCTGCTCAGATGGTAATAAAATCCTGGTCTTTTTACTGTCTGCTGAAGCTTACTTTTCTAAAACTAAAATAAAATACTCTACTAGCTGTATTATATGGGGCAAGCTAATTCTTTTTTTCATTTTTTATTTTAAAGATGTGTGCTACAATTCAGGATTAGGTATACAAGTGAACATCGTATAGTTTGGTCCTCCCTTTGGTCCCCACTTTGCCTGGTTTGAGATCAGGTACCCTTCTTGATGTGTATTGTCTCCCCCCACCCCAATATCCCACTACCGCCAATCTCTTTCTTATAGTAGTATGGTAAATATTCAGGATCCACTTATGAGTGGAGAAGATGTGGTACCTGTTCTTTGTTTCTGTGATAGATCATTGAGTATTATTGACTCTAAATCCATCCAAGTTGCTGTGAAGTTCATATGTTTGTCCTTCTTTATGGCTGCATAATATTCCATTGTATATATGTACCACTTTGTTTTCCCCCTCCCACCCTTACATTTTAAAAATCCAGTCCAGTTTCAATGGGCAGCATGATTGGTTCCATGTTTTTGCTATAAACATGAGTGTGCAGGTATCTTTTTTGTAGAATGATTTGAGTTCCTCTGGGTATATTCCCAGTAGGGAGATTGCTGGGTCATAAGGAAGATCATTTTCTAGTTCTTTTAGAAATCGCCACACTGTTTTCCATAGTGGTTGAACTAGTTTGCATTCCCATCTGCAGTGTAGAAGCGTTCCCTTTTCTCCACATCCTCACCAGCATCTGTTGTTTATTTTTATTAATGATGGTCATTTTTACTGGTGTTAGGTAGTATCTCAACGTGGTTTTGATTTGCATTTCTCTGATGATTAGTGAGGCTGAGCACTTCTGATTCTTTTAAGTATTTTTTTTTCCCTCATACTGGAAAAAATAGGATTAGCCTTAGATTCTAATTAGGAAGATTTAGGTGGCAATAGAAATACACTCATAGAAAAGTATTTTAACGTTAAAATAAAAAAATCTAATGATAGGAATCCTTGGTGCTTAAGGAGTTGACAGCTTTTATTTATGTCCAAGATAGACCATATTTACAAGAAATACCTCTAGTATCTGTGAACTCATGAATAACTTTGATTATGACAGCCACATGATTCTAATGAAAAAGTTAGATTTCACTATTGGGTTCATAATCAACTGAAAGATTTCATTAAATGTAGTAAGATCTTCTATATTTTTCTCTAATTATGTATTCTTTAAAAGAAAGAAAGACAGTACAGTACTTTGTACTTTGGAAAAAGGAATAAATTTGGGTGAGAAAAGCTATTACTTTGTGAATTAATTGTGGTTTCCATTATTGGCAGTTCACTGGGCTTTCTCCACTGGCAGTCACTGTTTTTCCTGAGACTTCTAAGCTCTGATAAATAAGATGAGGTAGAAACTCAGATTCTGGTTATAAATGTTTTACTTTTTGACTGGCCAGAGAAGTGGAAGAAGAGACATATCCTGAGTTGAGAAAAGGCGCAGGAAGGCTTTCTGCTTATGAGTAGTCTTTTACTCATTCCATCAAAAGATTCTTTTAGACTGATTGTGGCCTCTTTAAAATTTCTGGGAGATACATTTCAATTTCACATGAATATTTACTTGGGTTAATATTGTTCTACCTATTATTGTGTACAATAGTATTGTATGTAACAGAGCAGTCTACTGTTGCCTGTTGGTGACAATGACAACTTTGAGTAGAATGACCATGTGATACTGATATTGCTAAAAGTGAAGAATTGTTTTCTAAACATGAAGAAAGGGATTAAGAGTAAAGTCTAGAAATTAATAACTTAGTTATAGATCATTGGTATTTTTGTTTGTTTTTGAAAAATTTATTGAAGACCTGGCTTGCAAGTACTTATGGGAAAATAACTTTTTTTGGTAGTTTGCTTATTTGTTCAGAATTTTGCTTTAAAAATTATAGCCTTTTTGAATATTTAGCAATGATTTTAATGCCAGTTCATTCATTTAACAAATATTTGTTTGGTGCCTACCACGTGCAAAGCACTGAGATGGGTGTTGAAGCTATAGCTGTGAACCAGCTAAAATCCCTGTCTTTTTAGAACATAAATTTCTAGTGGGTCCACTTGCCACAATTAATAAGTAAGTTATATAGTATGTAATAAGTGATAAGTACTATAAAAAAATAAAGCAGTGTAGACAGAATGGTGTCCTATTATTTGTAAATAACCAAGGCAACCAGTTTCCTATTGCTGTTTGCCAAACAGAATCCAAGGAAAGCAAATGAGCTAGATTAAATAGCTTTTAGCATTTTGTGTATTCTTTTTTTTTCCTCTTGAGTTGGAATCTCACTGTGTCACCCAGGCTGGAGTGCAATGGCATGCTCATGGCCACCGCAGCTTCAACCTGCTGGGCTTAGGCAATCTTTCCTCCTCAGCCTTCCAAGCAGCTGAAACTACAGATGCACACCACCACACCTGGCTAATTTTTGTGATTTATTGTAGAGACGAGGTCTCACCAAGTTGTCCAGGCTGATCTTGTAACCCCAGGCTCAGGCAGTCCTCTTGCCTCAGCCTCCCAAAGTGCTGGGATTACAGACTGAGCCACCACGCCTGGCCTTGTGTATTTTTTATATTACCAAGCAGACTTTTATTTAATCTTACCAAATTACTAAAGAAAAGACCTTTACTATAGAAGTACATTATGTTATATTAAGTTCATAAATGGTGGACATTAATGTCTTAGCTTAAATTATGCATTACATATTTAATGTGTGGCCTATTTGTTTGTGATACAAATTTTCAAAAATATTTGTATTTCATACAAGGACAGGGAAAAGAGTAGGGAAATATAGAGTCAGATATTTGCAATTTATCTTTAAAGTAAGTTAAGTACAAGTATAAAAATCCTGTATATTTCTAAATTAATCCTGTAACTGAACAATTGCCTAACTGGTACTGGACTTTTCAATTTGGGGTGTTTGAGGAAAAAAATGATTATTTGTGCTTTTGATACTATGGCTTTTTTTCTATTTATTAGTTGCTATACATATTACAGCATAATGGGATTAATTCTTTTAACACAATTCATAGGTCTACTCATTTTTAGGTTAACATAATTTTTTAGTGTGTAAATAAAGGGGTATAAAAACAAAGTTAATTTGTCCTTTAAGATCAATCATGTTTAATGACTCTCTTTCACTCCTTTTTTTTTTCCTGCATGACAAGTATTTGTATGAAAATGCTGACTGGTAGATTATAATGCATCCTGTTGTTATTGATAGACATGTCCCTATAAGTCCTTCTTGTAATAAAGTGTGACCCTGATTTAAAATCTTCACTGGGATAATGATGAAAATGTTATGGAGTCTTGGGGTTTGGAGGAGACCAAAGATTTCTTGGTTAAATTCCAACCTTCCTTTTGGTGGTTAAATCAGTGTGTATATAATACCTTTGCCAAGTGATCATCTAGTTTTGGTTATATTAAATACACCCAATTATTCTCCTCCTCTCCCCTCCCCTCTCCTACCCCCTCTTCTCCCTTCCCCCTCCCCTGCCTCCTCCTTCCTCCCCTCCCCCCATCCCCCCTTCCTCCTCTCTTTTTTTTTTTGAGTTGGAATCTCACTATGTCACCCTGGCTGGACTACAGTGGCACACTCATGGCTACTACAGCCTCTGTCTGCTGGGTTCAGGCAATCCTTCTGCCTCAGCCTTCCAGGTAGTGGGAACTACAGGTGCATGCCACCATGCCCGACTAATTTTCTGATTTATTGTAGCGATGAAGTCTTGCCCAGTTCCCCAGGCTGGTCTCAAACTCCTGGGCTCAGGCAGTTCTCTTGCCTCTGCATCCCAAACTGCTGCAATTATAAGCCTGAGCACTGTGCCTGGCCATTATTCAATTGTAAATATTTCTTAGTGCCTATTATGTGCTGGTCAATATGTTGAGTGCTGGGAATATCATAGTAAATAAAACCAATGTGGCCTGTGCTGTCATAGAGTCAGTTTTGTACAGTTTTTGTAGTGATGGTGAACTTTCTCTTGAATGTATACTCACCTTCATTCATATACATTATCTTTAAGGGTCTTGTTATTTTCCATGAATTTTTAAGAGCTTTAACTTGCTGTTTGCTGAAAGTCAAGTTGTTGTTACTGTACTTGAAAATATTATGAGGTCTTTTTCTTCTCAATAGCCTATTTGCTAAATGTGTAATAAAATACATATTTAGCTGGGCGTGGTGGCTCACAACTGTAATCTTAGCACTTTGCCTGAGCCCAGGGGTTCGAGAGCAGCCTGGGCAACTTGGTGAGGCCTCGTATCTACAATGAATCAAGAAAAATTGCCTGGGTATGGTGATGCATGCCTGTAGTTCCAGCTACTTGGAAGGCTGAGGTGGAAGAATTGTCTGAGCCCAGCAGGTCTAGGCTGTGGTGGCCGGGAGTGTGCTACTCCACTCCAGCCTGGGCAACAGAGTGAGACTCTGTCTCAAAACAAACAAACAGACAAACGTATTTAAATTGCTTTTTTCAAGAGTTGGCGGTCCTAAATGTTTGAATATACCATTAAATTATAGAACTCTTAACCTAATAAAATATGATTTTCTAGAACATAGGCAGGGCAGAATGTAGATTCTTTCCTTCCTATTTAAATATATTATACTTAGGGTGAGATTTTAGACACTGTCTAGTTGAAATGACTAGACAGTGACTTGGTTCTGTGTAGTACTGGATATTTACTATGGCAGTGTACTTTTAGGATCTTAGGTTAAGTTGTCTTCTGCCTTTCAGAAAATAAATTTCAATTCTGGCAAATCTTTGACATTATTTTTGGCTAGTTTTGCAACAGATCATATTGGAGACTGGAAACTAGTGTCAGCTGTTGGTAGTGGAGCCATGAGCTCTTGCTACAACTCTGAGACTCGATTTTAGGGCTTTTAGATACAGTGTTGCAAGGGAATGAAAATATGGCAAGGCACTAGATAATGTAAAGTTAATCCAATTCATATTATGTTGGATTAATATCTGTGGCAAGTTTCCAATACTAACAGCAGCTATGGTAATCTGAGATTATAAAATACATTGCTGTTACCTAGTGGTGGAAGCCTGTACTACAAGGGGCCTGCCCTCCAAAAAATAATTCCGTTTTTTTTTGGGGGGGGGGGGGAGTCCCTCATAAACAGAACTGTCTTTAATTATTCTTGGGTCTGTGGAAATTACATAGTCTTGGGCATTTCTTTTTTCTAATTTCCCACCACCTATCTCCATTTAAACAAACTATACGTATCCATTTCTTTTCATTCATTGTAAATGTTTAGTTATAATGTTTTAAATAGAGCCTATCTATCCAACTGCATGTCAGATATAGGTGTTAGAATTTGGAGGGTGGTAGAGTATTGGTTGTTTGGTTCTAATAATTCAACTAGTAAAACTTGTGATTGCTTTATTTTGTTTTTGAAGAGTCTATTTAAAGGTATTACTAAAATAATATTCTCAGCTGCATTCTAATTTTCTTTTTTGAATGGGAGAGAAAGTAGTGCCATTTTAGTTAATGCTCTGTCCAGTTGCAAGGAAGATACTTGCTTAGATAACTTTAAACCCTGAATTCTTATTTCAAGGACACATCAGAAACTCTTTGGGTGATCAGCATTAGGGTATGTCTTTTCACTCTTGGCTGTATTTATCATGGTGAATTATATTACTTCATCACTCCAAGGACAGAGATTCCAGTTAGTTCCACTATTTAACATTAGCATCCACTAGGCTTATATTCAACTGCTTATAACAGAATACCCAAACTATAGTGACTTAAATTAGGTGAGGATATACTTTTCTTCTTTGCTTAAAGAAAAAGAAAAGAAAAAAGACTGGAGGTAGGTGATTTGGACTGGTATAGTAACTTTGTTTGACTTTCTGTCTCTTCCTTTTTAGGGTGTGACCCTTCATGTTCTCATTCTAGGCAGAAAGAAAGGAAAAAGGGGACAGTGCTAAAAAATGCAACTAAGTCCTCCTCCTTCTGTTTTTATTTTGTTTTGTTTTATTTTATCTTTTTTGAGTCGGGATCTCTGTTGCCCAGGCTGGAGTGTAGTAGCACAATCATGGCTCACCCTCATGGCTCACTGCAGCCTCAAACAGTCCTCCTATCTCAGCCTCTCAAATAGCTGGGGCTATAGGTGCATGCTGCCACACCTGGCTAATTTTTAACTTTTTGCACCTGAATGTCCCCTTTGAGGGGGCATTGTAAATCCTAGCAAACCACTCAGGTGTCCCCTCTTGGGGGACATAAAGAGATCGCTGGTGATTATATAGGACAAATTTATGCAAGTGCAAATTTTTCAAAAGTGTATGTTTTCTTGAAGTTTGCCATTCAAATCGCACAAAAAAGCAAATAAAGAGATGGAATGTGTACTGAGATATGATTGATCAATTGAGAAGTGGTTTTTAAGAATCACGAGTGTATCTTTCTAAATCTTCTTCAAACAACAGCCTGGACAGTAAATTACATGCATTGTCTGCACGAACAGAAAAACACCAGGTGAACGACGTCAAACAAATTACTATTGCACAGCTTGTATCAAAGGGTTAATTTTTGTTTTTGTTTTTGTAGAGACAAGGTCTCACTATGTTGCCGAGGGTGATCTGGAACTCCTGGGCTTAAGTGATCCTCCTACCTAAACTTCCCAAAGTGCTGGAATTACAGATGTATATATGGCCATAATTCCTGTATTTTTTTTTGAGTTGGAGTCTCACTCTGTCGCCCAGACTGGAGTGCAGTGGCCGCTCCCGGCCACCGCAGCCTCGACCTGCTGGGCTCCGGCGATCCTTCCGCCTCAGCCTTCCAAGTAGCTGGAACTACAGATGCGCACTACCACGCCCGGCTAATTTTTTTATTTATTGTAGAGATGAGGTCTCACCAAGTTGCCCAGGCGGGTCTCGAACCCACGGGCTCAGGCAATCCACTCACCTCGGCCTCCCAAAGCGCGGATTACAGGCTGAGCCACCGAGCCCGGCCTATTCCTGTAT
>CAUYQG010189499.1:0-39369 GCA_963574415.1 Tarsius wallacei | reverse complement strand
GAGGAAAAACAGACATCCTAAAGAGAGTTAGAAAAAAAAATTAAGCCGGGCTTGGTGGCTCAGCCTGTAATCCCGCACCTTTGGGAGGCTGAGGTGAGTAGATTGCCTGAGCCCGTGGGTTCGAGACCCGCCTGGGCAAGCAAGACCTCATCTCTACAATAAAAAAAAAAAAAAAATTAGCCGGGCGTGGTAGCGCGCACCTGTAGTTCCAGCTACTGGGAAGGCTGAGGCGGAAGGATCGCCGGAGCCCAGCAGGTCGAGGCTGCGGTGGCCGGGAGCGGCCACTGCACTCCAGTCTGGGCGACAGAGTGAGACTCCAACTCAAAAACAAAAAAAAACAAACAAAAAAAACAACAACAAAAAATATGAAAAAAAAAAAAATTAAAATTAAAAAAAACCTGTTTCCTGTGTAGGTCCAAAGAGAACTTACATCTAATATATGATCCAGTATATATTGCCAAAATAAACAGTATCAAATATGAATTATCATTCATAACAAAAAAAGAAAGGTAAAATTGCCTTGATAATGGGGAACATGTAACCTTTATGAACTTGGTACATTGGAAGGTGGGGAATCTAGGGCTCTAGCTTACTGGCTCTTCTTTGTACAGTCACTTTTTAGTCTGTCTGTGCTAGTACATAAGTAATACAGAGTCTTACTTATACTGATTCATTTTAAATTATAAAATGTCATTGCAAGATATAAAATGATATATTTGTTTTATTTGCCGTATATAGCAGCTTGCATCTATAGAGATATTTTTTAATGTTAAGATGTAATTCAACCAATCATTTTACAATTCTAAGCATTCCACATGGCTGGTCATGGATGACGTTTATGTTTTCACTAGCTATTCTAAAACAAGAGAAATGAGTAACAAACACTTGTCATTGTAAGAGGTTTTCTCTAGCAAAAAATTCAGAAGCTTAAATATTATTTCGAATATTTTCAGTGTCAAGGATAAAACTGAGTATACTATTGAGATTTCACTTAAATGGATGATGAGTTTGAATGTTTGAAAATAAAGCACAGTAAACATTAAAGGAATTGACAAGCGATAAAGATGCATAGAAAAAAATACATTATTATATCCAAAGTCTTATTTTCTTTATCTGAACCTATCTAGGTAGGCTTCTCCAGCTCTAGTATGCTATAAGTAAGTGACTGCAATCTTTACTGGATAACATTGGACTCACTGTAAACTAGACAAAAATGGGTCTTCCAAGCTCCCTTGCTCTCCTCTTGTGTAAATATTTCATGTCTCAAATTATTTCCAACATATGCTGACTCTCCCCTTTAATAATTTCTCCTTAGAAAAGTCTTTTAAATTTTGACAGTTCATGAGTACCAAGATATGGCTGATCATTAAGCTTACTTTCTTAATCAGGCCTTGGTTTTTAATAGAGAAAAGAGAGTCTAATTTAATGCTGTATAGTAGAAATATAATGTGATCCACATTACAAGCCATGCACAAGACTGTCTGTTTTGTAGTCAAATTTTAAAAAGCAAAAAAGAAGTAGTTGTGATTAATCTTAATAATGCATTTTGCTTAAACCAATATAAATTTTAACATGTAATTAACTTTTTAAATTACTAATGAGATATTTTATCAGGGTTTTTTGGTACTGTCTTCAAAATTTGACATGTATTTTACACTTATAGCACATCTCAATTTAGCCACATTTTAAGTGCTCGTTAACCACAAGCATTTAATAGCTACTATATTGATCATGGTGACTCTAATGATGAAATCTCAATTAACTTATGGCATCGTTGAAAAGTAAGAATATATTGGGGTGGGGATGTGAAGATAAGGCTTGGGCCGCCTTACAAAATACTATAGATTGGATAGCTTAAACTACAGAAATTTATTTACTCCTGTTGGGGAGGCATGAATCCAAGATTAAAACGCCAACATGGTCTATGTCTGGTGAGAACACTCTTTCTGGCTTGCAGATGGTCACCTTCTCACTGTGTCTTCACATGGAAAAGGGAGAGAAAACAAATTCTCTGGTGTCTTTTCTTTTAAGGGCACTAATCTCATTATGAGGGCCCCACCCCTCGATGGACTCAGCTAACTCTAATTATCAGATAAAGATCGCACCTCAAAATGCCATCGCATTGGGGGTTAGGGCTGCAACATACAAATTTGGGAGGGGCATATTTCAGTCCATTACCCTGCTGCCAAGGTGCTACATTATGATAATTACTCTCCCCTGATGTGAGTTTAGGCTCATCATACCCTTGCTATGCTTTTCCCTTGGCTCTTAGGAGTGATAATTTTGCTTTGAATTTTGGCTTTTGTTTTTAGAAACAAGGCGTTTTAAACATAGCTGTCACTGCAGAATAGAAAATAAAAAGATGGTTGGAAGAGTGAAGTAGAAACATATGTTCTTTTTAAAAGAGTTAATGGGAAATTAAATGGAAATTGTTGTACCTTTGAAACAGCACTATCCTCTTTGGTCTATTTATCTTCTTTAGTGTTTTTAAAGTAGAAACAGAGAAATTATCTTAATTAGGGAACATTTTAATTAAGAAGACATAGATCATTTGGGGAACATTAACTGACGGGTTTGTGATTTAACATTTCAAGCACAGATTTTTTTTCCCCCCTGAACTCCAGTGTCTACTAGCATGTAGTTTCTGTGGCTTACAAAAGGAGTGGAGATAAAGCTGGTTTAATATCTTTTTTTGTTTTTTAACCTTATAGTTCCTGTATACTGATCTAGATAGAACTCTAAACTTATTCACAAGCATTTAGGATATTTGATTAAGGATTGATTTTTTTTCTTTTTACTTCACATGTAATGAATCAGCCAGATAATATGAGTTATAAAACCCTGTATGTCACTGAAAAATAACGTTCTTCAAATATATCCCTATCCCCCTATAAACAGACACTCACAAATTTTTATTGTTGTATTACACTTGAGGAAACGGAGAAAGAAAAATTTATTCAAGGTCAAACAGATCGCATTATTTATATGCTCAGTTGTCCTGGTTCCCATTGCAGTTTCTTCACTGTTCATATGAAAATCCAGGTCAGTGTAATTCAATTATGTGCCACCATTGGCATATTGCCATTAAATTACTTCCTAAGTTTCAGTGGCATAGATGTACAGATGAACTCTAATATGTGGCCTTCAGGTTTCACGACTTTATTTGCAATCAATGTTCACTTAGACCCAACTGCACAAGCATTTGACAAAAGACTTCTACCTTTGCCTCACAAAATATGAAGAAACTTGAGTGCAATTTAATGAAATTAATTTTCCCTTTAATAAATAGATATTAATCTGTATCTGAGTTATTAGGTGGCCATGTTTCTTATCAACAATATTTTCAAGAGAAAAATGAAGATGAGGAGAGGGAGGAAAAGGAAGATGAAAAAAATTATGGAGAGTGGGGAGGAAGAGAAAGGTACAAAAAAGAAAACATTGTTTTCATAATTTTAGTAAATAGGGAAATCTCCAGTCTCTACAGACAGAAAAGTTTAATAATTTAGGTGCATTCAGGAGACACTGTGGATTGTATCAAAACAGAGATGTCGATTGACAAATTAAACTAGTAGATAATTGTTTTCTATTTTTTATTTATAAAGTTAGAATCTTTGAAAAACATTCAAAATAACAGTGTTCATGATCCACCTCTATCAAATTATCTTCTATAGAAAGTATAGTGATTTTCCAAAGTTACTCCATTAAATCATGTGGATGACTTGCCTTTAATGAAACAATTGAATCCCAAATATTATAATTTTAATTATCTCAAATAACTTTATTTTTATTATTTTCACATATAAATTTTAAGGAATGCATTGTTATTTAGCAAAAATGCAAATGGATTTATCTTTAAAATATTTTTGAGTCATTTTTAATTCAAAAAATTTGCTTTAAAAATATATACTGCATCATTGTTTACATTAGGTCAAGGAGTCGATTTAATTGATTGCCAGGGAAAAAATTTGTGTGTTTCATTTTCTTAAAAAACATGATGATGGTTTAACTGAATGGCGTGTTGACAAAAATGTGCATTTTCTACTATCTCAATTTTAATAAGCCATTTAGATTTATTGAGGCTATTGTAGCTTTTTATTTTTTTATTTTGCTAGTTCTTGGGCATACAGGATTAAGGGCAAACAAATACAAACTGATTATAGAAGTGAATAGAAAGATTAAAACTTAAGGTAAGTGCACAGAACAAAGTTCTTTTGCTTATCAGAATTAATATGGGCCTACAGATTTAGGGACTTAATCAATATGCTTCTTCCTGTATACTTAAGTGGAGTTTATGAATTTATGTTTCTGTTTTTGATTTTAATTTTTTTATTTTAAAATTGTGGGGTACAATTCAGAGTTATGTATACAACTATTCATTGTGCAGGTACCCTTGTCAATGAGGTTCCTTCCCCAGGCAGTTTCCCACTAATGCCAATCCCACCTCCCCGCTCCCCCCCCATATCCCCTCAGTTTCCCACTACTGTCATTCCTTTTCTTATGGTATTACAATCGTTGTTCAAGGTCCACTTATGAGTGAGAGCATGTGATACTCAGTTCTTTGTTTCTGTGAAAGATCACTCATTATTATAGATTCTAAGTCCATTCAGGTTGCTGCGAATTTCATGATTTTGTTCTTCTTTATGGCAGCGCAATATTTCATTGTGTATATGTACCACATTTTTTTTATCTAGTCCTCTTTTGATGGGCAGCATGGTTGGTTCCATGTTCTTGCTATTGTGAACAATGCTGCGATAAACATACGTGTACAGGAATCTTTTTTATAGAGTGATTTGCGTTCTTCTGAGTATATTTACAGTAGGAAAATTGCGAAATCATATGGAAGGTCAATTTTTAGAACATTTAGGAAGTGCCACACTGTTTTCCACAGAGGCTATACTAGTGTATACCCCACCAACAGTGTAGAAGTGTTCCCTTTTTGACATATCCTCTCCAGCATGTTATTTTTTGAGTTATTGATGATGACCATTCTGACTGGAGTTAGGTGGTATCTCAGTGTAGTTTTAATTTGCATTTCTTTGATGATTAGTGAGGTAGAACATTTTTCATGTATCTGTTGGCTGCTCGTATGTCTTCCTTTGAGAACTGTTTACTCACATCTTTTGCCCACTTTGCAATGGGGCTGTTTGTTTTTTCTTTTCAGCACCTTTGAGTTTCTTGTAGATCGTAGATGTTAGGCCTTTGTCAGACATACTGTTGGAAAATATTTTTTCCCAGTCTGTGGGCTATCTACCTGCTCTCTTGATGGTTTCTTTGGCTTTGTCAAAGCTTGTCACTTTGATATGGTCCCACTTGTCTATCTTATCTCCTATGGCATGGGCACTTGGGGTTTTGATCAGGAATTGGTTGCCAGTTCCAATTTCCATAAGGATATCTCCTGCATTTTCTAAGGTTCTTATAGTTTGAGGTTTTACGTTTAGGTCTCTGATCCATTTAGAATTGATTTTTGTGTATGGGGATAGGTAAGGGTTCTGTTTCAATCTTCTGCATGTGGTCAGCCAGTTTTCCCAGCACCATTTACTGAATAGGTTCTCCTCTCCCCAGTGGTTGGTCATGGAGGTTTTGTCGAAGATGAGTTGGTTGAGAAGTTGAGGTTTTGCTTCTGGAATCTCAATTCTATTTCATTGGTCTATATGCCTGTTCTTGGCTATTTCGATTATTGTAGATTTATAATAAAGTTTAAAGTCTGGGAGTGTGATACCTCCTGCTTTGTGTTTTTTGCTGAGAATTGCTTTGGCTATTCTTGATCATTTATGTTTACATATGAATTCCTGTATTTTTTTTCCAGGTCTGAGAAGAATGTTATTGGTAATTTGATGAGTATTGCATTAAATCTGTAGATTGCCTTAGGTAGGATGGACATCTTAACAATGTTGATTCTTCCAATCCATGAGCATGGAGTATTTTTCCACTTGTTTGTGACATCTTTGATTTATTTGAGCAGTGCTTTGTAGTTTTCATTGTAAAGGTCTTTCGTGTCTCTGGTTAGGAAGATGCCAAGATATTCCATTTTTTGGTGGCTATTGTGAATGGGATTGTGCTTTTTATTTGGGTTTCTGTTTGTTAATTATTGGTGTATAGAAATGCAATTGTCTTTTGCACATTTATTTTATACCCTGAGACTTTGCCAAAGTCCTTTATCAGTGCAAGGAGATTTTTGACAGATTATCTTGTGTTTTCAAGGTATAGAATCATGTCATCTGCCAATAGGGATAACTTCATTTCCTCTTTTCCTATTTGGATACCCCTGTTCACCTTCTCTTTTCTGATTGTTCTAGCTAGGACTTCAAAAACTATGTTGAACAGGAGGGGTGAGAGTGGGCATCCTTGCTTTGTTCCAGTTTTCAGGAGAAATGGTTCCAATTTCTGTCTGTTCAGCAATATGCTGGCTGTGGATTTCTCATAGATGGTTCTCATATTTTGAGGTATGTTCCATCTATGCCTAGATGTTTGAGGGTTTTTATCAAGAAGGGGTGCCTGATTTTATCAAAAGCTTTTTCTGCATCTAATGATATAATCATGTGGTTTTTGTTTTTACATCTGTTGATGTATTTAATTACGTTTTTGGTTTTATGAATGTTGAACCCGCCTTTTACCCCAGAGATGAAGTCTACTTGGTCCTGAAAGATGATTTTTGATTTGTGTTGTTGAATCTGGTTTGCTAGGATCTTGTTGAGAATTTTAGCATCTATGTTCATCCAGGATATTGGCCTGTAGTTCTCTTTCTTTGTTGGATCTTTACCTGGCTTGTTTATCAATGTTATGTTAACTTCATAAAATGATTTGGGGAGAGTTCCATCTTTCTCACACACCTGGAATAATTTCAATAGAATTGGTATCAGTTCCTCCTTGTATGTTTTGTAGAATTCTGCTGGCAAGCCATCAGGTATAGGGCTTTTTTTTGTTGTTGTTGGTAGTTTTCTTATGACATCTTCAATTTCCTGGATTGTTATTGGTCTATTGATGGTCTTGATTTCTTCTTGTTCCAACCTGGGGATGTTGTGTGATGTCAGAAAATCCTCCATTTCCTTTGGGTTTTCAAGTTTTTTTCCATACAAGGGTACATAGTAGTCTCTGATAATCTTTAATATTTCTTCAGGGTCAGTTGTGAATTCATCTTTTGTGTTTCTGATTGAAGTTATTTGGCCTTTTTCTCTCTTATTCTTGGTCAGACTTGCTAGTGTGTCATCAATATTGTTTATCCTTTGAAAGAACTAACTTTTTGTTTCAATGTTTTTTTTTTTTTTTTTTTGTATTATCTTTTTGTTCTATGTCCCGGGTTTGGGCTTTTATTTTGGTGATCTGGATTCTTCTGCTGAAGTTAGGGTTTTGGTGGTCTTGCTTTTCCAGTTTCCTTAGGTGACTTGTTAGGCTGGTAACTTGTGATCTTTCTATTTTCTTATGTGTGTTGGTAGAGATATGAATTCCTCTCTTACTACTGATTTCATGGCATCTCAGAGGTTTTGGTAAGATGTTTCTTCATTTTCATTTGTTTCCAGGTGTCTTTTAATCTCTGTTTTGATTTCAATGTTGACCCAGGATTTGCTTAGCATCATGCTGTTAGTGTCCATGTATTTGTGGGTTTTGGGGGAACTTTGTTGGAATTGATATTTATTATTATTCCTCTGTGGTCTGGGAAAGTGCATGGCAGAATTTCAATATTATGAAATTTGTTTATGCTTGATTTATGCCCAAGGATGTGGTCAATCTTAGGGCACATTCCATGTGGTGATGAGTAGAATGTATATTCTGTGGTTGTTGGGTGGAGTGTTCTGTAGGTATCAATCAAGTCCATTTGGTCAAGAGTCACATTGGGGTTCTGGATCATCTTGCTAATTTTTTGTCTTGATGATCTGTCTAGGGTTGTGAGTGGGCTATTAAAGTCCCCAGCTATAATAGTGTTAGAGTCAGTATCTTTTTTAAGTTTGCCTATAAGCTGCTTTATGAATGTTGGTGCTCCTATGTTGGGTACATATATGTTTAGGATGGATATTTCTTGTTGATAGATTGAACCTTTTATCATTATGTAGTGGCCTTCTGTATCTTTTTAAATTTTTGATAGCTTAAAGGGCATTTTGTATGATATTAAGATCACAACTCTTGCTTTCTTTTGTGTTCTGTTCATCTGAAATTTTGCTTCCCATCCTCTTACTTTGAATCTGTGAGTGTTCTTTCTGGTGAGATGCGTCTCTTGGAGACAATATATTGCTGCCTCTTGATATTTTATTCATTTTGCCATTCTATGTCTTTTCAATGGTGCTTTTAGTCCATTCACATTCAGGCTAATTATTGAAATGTGAAAGTTTATCCCTAACATGAGGTTCTTATATAGTAGTTGTTGTTCCTGTTTGTTTGTTGTCTTTCTTTTGATTTTTTGGTTGATTCATGTGTGTTTTCAATCTTTTTCCTGAAATCTTGTGAAGAATGCTATCTTTCTTTATTCCCTTTCTTCTGTGTTTAATACTGTCCTAAGTGTTTCTTGTAGAGCTAGCTGGTCTAGAGGCAGCATAAGTTCTTAGGGATTAAATGTCTGGGAAAGACTATAATTCTCCTTCACTGATGAAGTTTAGCTTAGCTGGGTAGGTTACTCTTTGCTGAAATTTTTTATATTTGAGAACTTTGAAGATTGGGCTCTGAGCTCTCCTATCCTGAAGGGTTTCTGTAGATAAACCTGCTGCTATTCTAACTGGTCTTCCCCAGTAGGTATTCTGACCTTTTTCTCTTGCTGCCTTTAGAGTGTTATTCTTTTATACATATTTTGTTTAGGTGAATTAGTATGTGTCTAGGAATTGGTCTTCTCATTTGTTGTCTTGCAGGGGTTCTCTGAATCTCTTGTCTGAATGGTCACATCACTGATGAGATGAGGGAAGTTTTCTTGAATAATTTTATGGAATGTTTGTTCCAGGGTGATCTTTGTCTCTCTCTCTGCCTCAGGAAGTCCAATTCCCTTAGGTTCGGCTTCTGAAATAATCGCTCATCTCTTGAAATTTGTGTTCTTTTAATGCTTCTTTTCTGTGTTTTTGATAGTTTGGGTTAGTTCTGTATTTTGGTCCTCAAGCTCTGAGATTCTTTCTTCTGCTTGGCTAATTATGCTTTCCATGCTTATCGGTTTATTATTTATTTCATTCACAGTATTCTCTACTGCTGTTATTTCAGTTATCAATTCCTTCCTAATTTCTTCTTGTCTCTCCTCAAGTCTTTTAATCTCTCTATTAATGTCTTGATAGCTGGGTTTGTAGTTTGAGACCAGTCATTTTGGGGGCTTTTCATTGTTTGTGTTTCGAAGTCTGTTTTCTCAGTATCTGACTTCCCAGGGGTCTGTGTGAGACCCATATTCTTCTTTTGGTTTTTCTTCATTTGTGTAGATTTTCCTCCCTCCCACCTTTTCCCCCACCTCTTCTTTAATTCTGTTGTTCAGGAAGGGCGAGATTGCTTTTACTTCTTTTGGCACCCTGGAACCCACTTCCCTCTGCCTTACAATCTGTTCATGCAGTGGGGGTATAGGTTTGCTCCCTGGAAGCAAAATGAGGTAAGAAAATTGGAAAATAATGGAAAAAAGGAAGGAGGGAGACAAAAGGAAGGTGGAGAGAAAGGAGAGTAAGAGGGAAAACAGACAGGTGTACCAACTAACAAATTAAAAGAGACACAAAGTCAGAAAAGATTTTTAAAAAACTAAGACATACAGATAATCATACAAACACACAGTCCAACAAAAACCTGCCTGTTGATGTATTCTTCCCGTAAACAAGCAGGAAGTCTAAAGGGTAGAGGAAAAAAGTCAGTAAAATAACAGAAACAAAGCAAGTTCGGAAGCGTTATCAAAAACAGAAAGAGAATTTAAAAAACTGACACAAAAAAGCAAACAAAAATGAGCAGAACAGACAAAAAATAAAAATAAATAAGAACAAGGAATCAAACTCACTCTGAGGTCATTCCTCTAAGTCCAATGCTCTTTCAGGGTTGGTCTCTAGCCCCTCCTCTCTGCTCTCACCGCAGGCAGACATGGTTGCTCACAGCTTGAGTCAGATATCACAGGCCTACTTTGGAAGGAAGGTGGATCAGATCTGGACTCACCTGGCTTGCTTCCTATGAAGTCTGCCACTCAGATCAGACCTTTCTGTGTCTGATCCAGCATAGGGGAGGGGCTTCTGCCTCTCCCAGTTTGATGAGATTACCTTAGGTCCAAAGTTGGTGGCTGGGCGGGGCTGGGCGGGGCTGGGCGGGGCTGGGCGGGGCTGGGCGGGGCTGGGCGGGGCTGGGCGGGGCTGGGCGGGGCTGGGCGGACAATGCAGATCTCTGCCTAGTCCTTAAATTCTAAGTTTGGGGGCTGGGCCAAGCTGGGTGGAGCAGGGCGTGGGCAATGCAGGTCTCTGCCTGGTCCAGAGAAAATGGCTTTGGTAGGCATCTCCTCACCAGGCATGGGACACTTCTCCAGCTCTCCCCAATTCCCTCTCCCCACCCAACAGATCCCAGGCCCCAGCTGATCTGCTATAACAGGTGATGGTGTGGGCCAGGCATCGGTGAATGAGAATCAGCTGGATTCCCAGGTTCTTCTCTGAAGAGTCCCGTGAGCAGCAGACAATCTTGTGCGCACCAATGCTCCTATCTCAGGGCAGTGGAGGCTTGCAGTCACCCTCAGAGGCAGGGCCGGGTGCATGTATCCCAGTCTCCTTTCAGACAGACTTTCACTCTCCCACCAGTGCATGCCTATTCACGCAAAGAGTCTTTATGAACACTTGCTTTTGCAGAGACTCTCACAGTCCAACTCGTCAGATCACCATCTTAAGCTCCGCTGAATTTATGTTTTTGAGTGCTTACTATGCATATCAAATACTTGTGTGCTTTTAAAATGATCTTTTAACAACCAAATTAAGTTGTTGCTGGTATTATCCTAATTTTATGGATTAGGAAACTGAGATTCAGGAAGAAAAAAGCAAATTTCCCAAGTCACAGAATCAGCATCGGTTAATTCTGGCCCATTTAGGTATAAATCCAGAGTCCAAGATTTTAAAACTGCTAAATCTCCTCTTTACATCTTCTGAATCTTAATTATGATTAATTCTCTGGAAAATGTGTGTTGCCTATAATGAATGAATGTATATTAGATAAATGAATTTTACACATTTATCACAAGTGAGAAAGTGATTTATTTTGAAATAACTTATATACCATACCCTTTGACATACGTAGAGTGTCATAATTTTTTCTTGTTCCAGTAGTAAACATTGAAATAAAGTTTTCGTTGTCTTATTAAGTATCTTTTGATGAGGCTTTAAAAATATACTAAAGCTTGGCCTTTCAGAATTTAGAAATATAATTCATGATGGAATCCTAATAATTATTATGAGTGGTATGGTATATTGAAAATGCTAAACTGATTTGAGTTCATAAACCTTACAAATAAAAATTTGACATTTTTCCAAAGCATACCTTGGCACTTTTGGCTTGTTTCACACATACAGTTTTGCCAAATCTTTGTATCTTTCTTCTATCACTTTTAGAATAGGAGCAATAACAAATATGCTTTTTCTTTGGAAAAATGTCTTGCAATTTTACTTTTGAGGAATTTACAGTTTCCAAATGAAAACATATTGTATTGAAGAAGTACACAAGTTTTCAAAGCAAGTAAAATAGAATTTAAAGCATTGCATTGTACAATTGTGGCATTGTGAATAAGAGAAAAAAAAAGGATGTACTGTCTTTTCTTTCCGAACTGGCTATAGAAGTTAATCTGACCTCTTCAATGTATATGAAGAATGTGGCACTGTGTTAATGCTGAATGGGAGGATAACATAAAATATAAAACCGCAGCCCTTTTTATTTTTCAAGAATACTATGAATCTCTCATTTCTTACCATTTTCTCTCAACTAAATAAAAAAATTCAATAAAAAATATTTTTGAGCATTTATTTGAGCAGAAAATATGAGCCAGTTTCTGTGCCAGGTGTTGAGATTATGAAAATGAATATGATATGGTCTAAATATTGGCATAGCTTAATCTTTGCACAGCACAAGCGATTTCTAAGGCCATCTCTTGTAGATTGGACATCTGTGTATGTGTGGTGAGCCAAGGGCTGGCAAAGTCCAAGTTATGCCCAAGTTACTCTCCTAATCGAATTTTTACCAATGGCACCGTTTTTTTGAATATTGTCAGCATTTCCAAGATGCCACTACTTCTTGGAAAGAATTAAGCTACATATCTATGATCATGTCTTTCTCTTCTCCTAAACATTTACAGGACAAAAGAAACCAGGCAACATGGTCTAATTTTTTGCAGTGCATATTAATGATTGAGCACCTGAAAAACAATTCAAGAGATTTTGCTGGCAGAAAAGTCATAACCTATTCAATGATATAACAGAATACAGCTGTTCTTTTAGATTGTTTATGGTAAACGAGTTCCTAATCTATGGTTCATAGGCCCTAACTCCCAAAAAACTATTATATCAGCATGTAAATATGTTAATGGAAAATGAAGATACTTGATGAGCTAAGTAGGTTTTTTTGTGTGTACTATGAGGGATTTTAGGACACATTTGAATACTTTTCCTGAAACCAATTTACTCTGAAATGCATGAAATTATAAAATGCATTGAAATATATATAGCTACATGAATATATACATATATATAAATTATATATATATATATTTATATATGTGTGTGTGGGAAAAGCAAATACAGCAAAACTATCATTTACATACTCTAGGTAGTGACAGTATAAGAGTTCACTATAAAACAGGTTAATTTTCTTTAAAGAATTCTATGCTCAAATATTGTAAAAATGTAAATAAAATTAAGGCTTATAATGGAAACAATAGTAATTTTAATATTTTGCTAATAGCACACAAACATTAATGAAATATTACAGAACATGGAATCTTCTCAAGAAGAAAAAGCTTTCTAGATGGAAGCTCAGAGACTTATAAAGAAATGATGAGCAAGAAAACCAATAAATATAAATAAATAAATATTAATTTTACATAACAATAAAAACAATGATAAATATCAATTATATGAGGGGCACCCTCCCCAAAACAGAATTTACTTATAAAAAGTTGTGTATTTATTCTTACACGTGTAAAAGCTCAGTCACATTCGAAGTACTCTCCGCTTGATTCAATACACATATAAAGACATTTTTTCCACTGCTCAAGTCAGTTTTCAAATTCTTCAATTTTGATGCCTTTTAGTATGAGATATTTGAGCATAGAAGAACTTCAGGGATGTAATGGACAAACTGAATCTTTTGAAAGATAAGTAGGTGTTCACCACCAACACAAGAGAAGAAGAGCCATTTCAAAGTGAATAAGTAAAGAATGTGCAAAGCAGTTTGCAAAGATATGAGAAGGAACGCCCCCCAAAATAGGAATTATTTTATAAAAAATGTTGTTTTTTATTCTTGCATGTTTAAACTTCAGTAACCTTCAGTAACCCTGTTTAATGCAACACACCTACAAAGATGCTTTTTCTCCTGCTCAAAACAGTTTTTGTACTCGTCAATTTTGACACCTTTTAGTGCTTCTGCTGTTTTTTGTTTCACCTCTTCCACATTGGCAAAATGTTTCCCTTTGAAGATTTTTCCATCCAGAAAAAAAGGAAAAAGTTTCTCAGGGCAAGTATGGGTGAATAGTGAGGGTGGGAAATGGGGGTCATTCTGGTTTTAGTCAGAAACTGCTGAATACTCAGCTCAGTATGGGCATATGCATTGTCATGGTGGAAGAACCAGTCACCTGTTTCCTGCAACTCAGGATGTTTCTCCTGCAAATCATAATGCAGCTTTCTCAAAACTTCCAGATAAAAACTTTGGCTGATGTTTGATCAAATTCCGCATGTACAACCAGGGGTCTCCCCTCCAAAAGATAATTCCAGTTCCTGGGGATTGTACCCTTGTATGTCATTATTATTATATAAGATATGTTATTCAAAATGAATGGAATAGATTCAATATTAAAAAATAAAAATAAAAATAATAGAATAAACTTTGAGAAATTTATTTCAATAATAATAGAGAGCAGACCTATTTTGATCAATTGCCCAAAATTAAAAGTAATCAATCCCCAAAAAAGATAAGAAGAAAAAAAGTGGGACAGGTTGTGAAAACAAATTACTTTTAAAATTGCATATCTAAATGTAAATATCCTGCATGCTCAAATTGAATACAAAGGTTGCAAAACTGTATAAAATGTTCCCATCTATTTTTCATTTGCAAAGGAAACATATAAAATATAAAGATGCATAAAGTGGAAAAAATAAATGAATAAATATGTGCCTGAAAACACATATTAATGTGAAAATATTAATGTCAAAATAGATTTCAAAATACAAAGCATTCCCAGAGATAAATGGACATTTTATAACACTGAAACATTAACTTAATTAAGAAATTAAAAATTTCCTAATTATGCCTCAAAAGCTGACATAAAAAATAGAAAAATAAACAAACCAACAATTATAGTGAGATACTTAGTCCCAAATCTCTCAGAAACTCATGAACAAGCACATCAAAATTAGTAATGAGAACAAACAAACAAGGTTTAGACGTCACGATTAGTAAAATTAATGGTGAAGCTATTGCACTTTCTAAACTGCAGAATATATTTTCTTTTCAAGCATGCATTGAATATTTACAAAAATTGGCCATATGTTGTGCCATCCAGCAATTCTTAATAAAAATTTCAGGGCTGGAAATCATACACATCACCTCCTCTGGCTGAAAATAAAATAAACTAAAAATTAATAAAAATGATAACTAGAAAACCCATATGTTGGGATATTGAATAATGGGTTTCTAAATAACTTATAGGTCAAACAGGAATCACAATTTTAAATCCAAATATTTTAATTACCTGCAAAACAATGAAAATAATAAATACACAATATTTTATTGTTTTAATTGGCTGGTGGTTATACGAATGTTTTCTTTGTGGCAAACAGTTGAGATATAGATATTTGTTTTGTGTAATTTTCTGTACCTGGAATATTTTTATACAATAAAGTGCTTAAAGAAAAGACTGAATGAGGTGGCTCACACCTATAATCCCAGCAATTTGGGAGGCTAAGATAGGAGGATTGTTTAAACCTAGGAGTTCGAGATCAGCCTAGGCAGCATAGCTAGACCTCATCTTTACAAAAAAATAACAAAAAATCTTTAAAAAATTAGCCAGGAATGGTGGTGAACACCCCTTGTTCTAACTATTTGGTAGGCTGAAGTAAAAGTATTGCCTGAACTTAAGAGTTCAAGGCTGTGGTGAGCCATGATCGTGCCATTGTATTTTAGCCTGGGTGACTGATTGAGACCCTAATAAAATAAAAAATGAATTAAATTAAAATAAAACAGAAAAGAAAATATCACTCTGGATCCTCTGGCTACAGAAAGTAAAACAAGAGAATCCAAGACTTCCATGAGCAAAATGATGACATCATATGATTAAAAAACATAATATTTCTGAGAATTCTATTTTTGTTTATTTGTTTTATAATTTTGCCTAAGCTAAAGTGATAATTATCTTTATTTACTTGTTTTTATGTAGAATTATGGGAAATAACCTCTTAACGTCACATGCACACATAAATAAAAGATAGTGGTTGGACTACTACTGACTCTGGAGCCTGGCTCCAGTTTCATAAACCACTACCTCTGTTTCTTTAGAAAAATAAACTTAATCTCTCCTGCCTTAGTTTCGTTGTCTATAAAATAACAATAATATAAGAACAGTAATCCCCTCACAGGATTCTTGAGTTGTGTGAGTTAATACATATAAAATGACTAGAACAGTTGTAGGCCTGTAGTAATTGTTCATTAATGTTAGCTATGTTTTCTCTATATAACATTATCAGTTTGCAATGCACATTTTGTGGAATGGTCCTTTACAAATTAGAAGAATTTGTGTTACCATAACAAAAAAACTGATATTCTTCATTAAATAAAAACTATGCAGTTTTTATTTAATGACCTTTATTCAGTCATTTTTTTCTGCTTGTATTTTCTATGTTTGTTAGAATGTGAACAACTTTTCTCTGGAAATTCTAAGGATTAAATGGCTATGCATTTTTTTCTGCATGAAATATCAGTCTTTACAATAAGCATTACAATTTTCCTGATTACAATTTAATTGAAAATATTCTTTGGAGAAAAAGTAGGCACTTTGGTGAGATTAGTTTTCAAATCAGTACTGTCAATAACTCATTTACAAATAAACTCTGTACTATATTATTGTTAGATGAGGTATTATTTGTGTGCTACTACATAAAAGGACACCACAAATTTATTAGCTTAAACAACAACTATTTATTAGTTCACAATTTTATAGATTGGAGATTTGGCATGTTGTGTCTTGGTTTTTGCTTAGGGCACCACAAACTTAAATCAAGGTATTAGCTGGGTTTAGTTCTTATCTGGAGGGTCTGCAGTGAGATCTGTTCTGGTCTCATGGATATAAACTGTTGGCAGAAGTCACTTCCTTGGTTATTAAACTGAGGTCTCCATTTCCTTGCTGGCTGTTGCTCGGAATAAACCTCTGCTTTTAAACGTTTTCATATGCCCCCTCCAGCGATAGCATAGGAATGTCAAGTACTTTTCATACTTTGAATCCCTCTCTCTTCTCCTTCTGTCACCAACCAAAGCACTCTGCTTTGAAAGGTTCATAGTATCATGCCAGGTTTACTTGAAAAATTCCCCACTCTTCAAGTCAACTGTGTCATACAACGTAATGTAACTGCCAGATGCTATCTCATCATTTATAGTACTGGGGATTAGGATATGGAATTTCAGGGTGATATATGCTTTTTAGAATTTTAAAATGGAAATTTTAAATGTGAATTTTTGTTCTTCTAGTATTAACCTGGACTCAGTTAAAATATAATTTTTTAAAAAGGGATTTTAAGAGGAAGCATAAAATTATCTAAATTACTCACATTTTTGCCTGTGAAAACTAAAACTAAAGTTCAAATAAACAAAGCTCTTTTTTCAGAGCTCTCAATAACCAAATTTTGGCACTAAGCTAGTTATTATGGTACTAATTAATGAGACTCTGAGTATGTTTGGCATCTTCTCAGTCAAATATAACCATAGAGAAAAATGTCAAGATAAATAATACCTAATTTTAACAATAGACTTTTCAATTCTCCCTACAATCTCTATGGATAAAAACCTACTTTTTAAAAAAGGATGTTGCCAGCATTTTCACCTCTATCCTTACTGCAGAGAATGAAAATGGACATGATAAACTTTCAAGGAGAGATCAGTATGGGGATTTCTCATTAAATGGATATAAACTAGTTAATTTTACAGAAGACATATGAGATTTTACTAAAGAAAGACATTTTTAGAATAAAGCAAAAAATCTATGAATGTACTATATACTACATAGGATTTTGTAATTTAAAAAATGATGGAATTGTTTGAGAAAACAGATAACGCAAGCAAAACATATAAAGTATCATTTAAAATATTCACCAAGGTGAACCTGGAGGGAAATGTTTTGTAGATATTCCTTTTACTATGTCACAAAGGCAAATGGATAGTCATTTCAGAATAGTAGATATTAAAATATATTAAAGTTAACTGCGTTGGGTAGATTTATGGTTATTAATGCAATTTAATAAGTATTTATGACAGGCTGTTGTATAAGAATCTTCAAAATAGGTACTGGATAATTAAAAAAAAAAAATAAGAGCTTTGACCTAGTAGAAAAGGAAACAAGTTCATAGCTATCTAGAAAACATGTCAGATCAAAACAAATTCTGCAATTGTATATTTAAATAAAGCATTATGAGATCATAAAGGAGAGAGTAAATCAGCCTAGGATAGTTTAAAAAGGACTCAGAAAAAACAGAAAATTTGAACTGATCCTCAACATATTTCAGTGGGTTAGATTTAGTGGAAAGAAATGCCATTTGATGGAATAGCATGAGATAGGACGAAACAGTGGTAACAAAATCAGTGAGACTCCCAATTGTATGAGGTGGACAGAGACGACAGAGACAGAAATACCGGGAGATAAGACCAGCAAGGTATATCAAGCTTAGAGTGTAAAACTATGGCGGGGGGTGAGGGAAGGAAGGTGGGACTAACGGTAGTCAATATCTGTCTGGGGATGGGGAGACACCCCTTATTAACAAGGGTGCCTGTACAATGCACATTTGTATACCTAACCCTTAACTGTACTCCACAATTTTATAATAAAAAATATGTTTTAAGAAAAAAGAATTTTGATTACTAAATACATTGAATCTTCTTCATTCAAAAATATGAATTTTGAACATAAGCGTTATCATATAATGCTGTGTCAGACTAAGAACCTTTGTGGACGTATGGAGGAGAGGAATGTGGAGAATGTAGTATGGGAAGACACACACACACACACACACACACACACACACACATATGTATATATATATATTTTTTTAGTTGGAGTCTCACTCCATCGCACAGGCTGGAGTGTAGTGACATGCTCTCACAGCCACCCCAGTGGCAACCTGCTGGGCTCCGGGAAGCTTTCCACTTCAGCCTTCCAAGTAGCCGGAACTACAGGCACATGCTACTGCATCCAGCTAATTTTTCATTTGTTGTAGAGACGAGGTCTTGCCAAGTCGCCTGGGCTGGTCTTGAATTCACGGGCTCAGGCAATCCACTTGCCTCGACCTCCCAAAGTGCTGGGCTTACAGGCTGAGCTACCGATCCCAGCCGAAAAGCGTATTTTAAAATTAAGAATCCAAGTTATAAAAAGCCTTTAACTGGGCAACTGATACGCTCTGTGAATTTCATTTAATGGGTTGATATACACAAGCTATGTAAATACTTTCAAATATTAATAAAATATTTCAAAGATATTAATCATGATGTATATTAATATAATTGTACTGTCATCTGCCATTTTTAATTATATTCAAAAGAAATGCTTAAAGACTCATAAAATACAAATGTATGGCATTTCAATATTTTATATTATCATGGTTTTACTGGGCATAGCAAGGATTCATTATATCTGTACTAGTTCTTAATTATATTTTCTAGAAAAGTAGTATGAAAAGCATTTTCTTCTTACCAGTCATAAGCCTTTAACAACATATACTTAATTTAGATTCCTTCTTTATTTTTATTAATTTTAACCTCATGTACAGCCAAAAAACAAGTGTAGCTATTTAATATATATAAATCCCTGTATCTTCACAAGCCTAACCTTTCATGTAAATTAGTGTAATAATAACACAACATGAATCAGATATTTCAATAGATAATTGACACTGTCTTATTAACATCTCATAAGCACACAGAGGGGTAGATGGTATTATTTCATCATTTAGTAGTTGAGAAAATTGGTTCAAAGTGAATAAAAAAGCTTTCTAAAATCTTTGTTGATTTTTGTGTATGGTGATAGGTAGGAGTCTTGTTTTAATCTTCTGCATGTGGTCAGCAAGTTTTCCCAGCACCATTTACTGAATAGTTCTCCCCTCCCCAGTGGTTGATGTTGGAGGCTTTGTCAAAGATGAGTTGGTTTAGAAATTGATGTTTTGCTTTTGGAATCTAATCTCTATCTTGTTCTATTGGTCTATATGCCTGTTCTTGTACCAATATCATGCTGTTTTGGTTATTGTAGCCTTATAATAAAGCTTAAATTCTGGGAGCATGATGCCTCCCACTTTTGTTGTTGTTGTTGTTGTTTGCTTGTTTGTTTGTTTGCTGAGGATTGTTTTGGCTATTCATTGTCATTTCTGTTTCCATATGAATTCCTGTGTTGTCATTTCCAGGTCTGAGAAGAATGTTGCTGGTAATTTAATGAGTATTGCATTCAATCTAGTAGATTGCCTTGGGTAGCATAGACATCTTAATGATGTTAAATCTTCCAAATATTTTTCCATTTGTCTGTGTTATCTTTGATTTCTTGATCCATGGAATGTACTTCAAAATAGTAAGACCCATCTAAGAGAAACCCACAGCCAACATACTGCTGTGGGTTTCTTGACATACTGAGTAGTGCTTTGTAGTTTTCGTTGTAAAGGTCTTTGACATCTCTGATTGGGAAGATGTCAAGATATTTCATTTTTTGTGTGTGTGGCTATTGTGAATGGGATTGGGCTTTTTATTTGGGTTTCTGTTTGTTTATTGTTGATGTATGGAAATGCGATTGACTTTTTCACGTTCATTTTATACCATGAAACTTTGCCAAAGTCCTTTATCAGAGCAAGGAGATTATTGATAGATTCTCTTGGATTTTTGAGGTATAGAATCATGTCATCTTCAAAGAGAGATAACTTAACCTATTTTCCTATTTGGATACCTCTGATTTCCTTCTCTTGTCTGACTGCTCTAGCTAGGACTTCCAATACTATGTTGAACAGGAGGGATGAGAGTGGGCCTCTTTGTCTTATTTCGATTTTCAGGAGAAATGGTTCCAATTTCTGTCTGTTTAGCAGTATGTTGACTGTGGGTTTCTCTTACATGGCTCTTACTATTTTGAGATATGTTCCATGGATCAAAGACCTAAACATAACACCTCAAATCCTCAAACTATAAGAGCCTCTGAAAACGCAGGAGACACAATTATCGAAATTAAAACTGGCAGCCAATTCCTGATCAAAACCCTAAGTACACATGCCAGGAAAGGTAAGATAGACAAGTGGGACCTCATTAAACTGACAAGCTTCTGCAAAGCCAAAGAAACCATCAAGAGAGTGGGGAGACAGCCCATAGACTGGGAAAAAATATTTGCCAACTGTATATCTGACAAAGGTCTAACATCTAGGATCCACAAGAAGCGCAAAGGTGCTAAAAAGTAAAAAACAAACAATCCCATTACAAAGTGAGCAAAAGATATGAATATACACTTCTCAAAAGAAGACATATGCGCAGCCAACAGATACATGAAAAAATGTTCAGCTTCACTCGTCATCAAAGAAATGCAAATTAAAACTACACTGAGATACTACCTAACTCCAGTCAAGATGGCCATCATCAATAACTAAAAAAAAAAGAAAAAAAAAAGGGAGGATACAACGAAAAGGGAACATTTCTATACTGTTAGTAGGAGTATAAACTAGTACAACCTCTGTGGAAAACAGTGTGGTGATTCCTAAAAGATTTAAAAATCGACCACCCATATGACCCCACAATCCCCTACTGGGAATATACCCAGAGGAACTCAAATCACTCTGTGAAAAAGATACGTGCACACGCATATTTATTGCAGCATTATTCACAACAGCAAAAACATGGAACCAACCATGCTGCCCATCGAAGAAGTACTGAATTTAAAAAATGTGGTGCATATACACGATGGGATATTACACAGCCATAAAGAAGAAGAAAATTACTAACTTTACAGCAACTTGGATTGACTTAGAGACTATAATCCTGTGTAATCTATCACAGAACAAAGAACTGAGTATCACATGTTCTCACTCATAAACGGATCTTGAACAACTATTGTAGTACTTTAAGAAAGGGATTGACAGTAATGGGAAACTGCTGGGGAGGGCACACCTCATCAACAAGGGTACCTGCATAATGAGCATACCTAACCCTGAATTGCACCCCACATATTTAAAATTAAAAAAGGGATAATAATTATGAATAATTACTAATTAACTAAATAAATAACATATGGAAAGAAAAAACCTGTTAGTAGATTTGTTTATGATTATTTAAACCCAAACTTAATTGCTCATTGTCTTCTCAATGTATATGTCCCCATCTCCTTTTCCAACAGAACTCATTTTGTTTGACATTAGAAAAGTGTGCATTAGCATACACCTTTCAAATACTCACTTGCAGTCATTGGCAATTTTTCGACCTACATATGAATACTTTATATAAATGAAAGTCTATTCTTTCAGTCAGATCTATGACATAGCTGAAAATGTGATGTTTTTCCTGTTTTTTTATTTTTATTTTTATTTTTATGTTTTAAGCAGCATGTACCTAGAACAAAAGGTTAGAGTCTTTCTACTTCCTTTTCAATTCTGGTTATTAGGTATCATAACAATCATGTCACTTAAGGATACAAATCACAAGCAAAAAAGGAAGACTGGATCCCTTTTGACAAAGTGTAGCACTAGCCATAACGTACTGCCTCTGATTTTTTTCAATATGAGAAATAATGCATCTTGGTAAATATATATTATTTTTAAAACACAAGGGAAGGATACAAGAGAAAGAGAGAAGAGAGAGAGAGAGAGAGAGAGAGAGAGAGAGAGAGGAGAGTGATGCATCAGCACACACCATTAAATACTAAGAAATTATGAACTAAGTAGTTACAATGAATTAATTTGAACTGAACTTAGTTTTCAGTGCCTGAGCAATCAAAATTATTAATGAAGCACATTATGTACAAATAATATGAAAAAGACATAAGACGTGATGAGCAACCATAAGAATAGCCTAAAATTTAGAAAGCCTATTCTCTGGGACAGTTGACACAAATATTTTATATGCATCATCTTTAATCCTCACTACAATAGAGACTTCACAGTGATAAGTATAGAAAGACAATAACAAGTAATATGTACAATAAAAAATAATGCATTTAGAAATGTAAACACCCATATATGTAAATATATATAACTAAAGTGTTATCTGTGGTCATGTTTAAATGATGGAAACATAAAAAGGTTTCAAAATATTTAATGAATCTTTTTATGTCAGCAACTATTCCCTAAATTTAAAAATTGGCATAATTTACTTTCTGTTGTGTAAACTGCATAGAGATGAAAATAACTGCAACAATAACAATAATTATGGCACCTTTACATAATTTTGTCTATATCTCTGTTCTACTCATGATTTTACATAAATTCATAGATGCAATTATTTAACCAAGGTGAATCAGGTATTTCTTTTCTGTTTTATTAAGTGCTCTACCAAACTCTGAAAGGTTACCAGTACTGTGATGTTCTGTTAGTCATTGTGGCTACTTTGGACTAAATAAGACTATATGTGGAAGTAGGAACGACACAAGATTTCACAAAAATTTCAGGTACAACCTATCTTTATAAAACCTCATAGTATCCAAATATGTCTGTCATCCAACAATGAACAGTTGAAAATCTCAGAAATTACTCAATAAGTCCTTCTTCAAATGGAACCATATAAATAAAGTAAATTTATTGTTAACATTTAATACTAAATACTTCCATTTTTTTCCCTCTGTACCTTGCCTGGTTCTTCACAATCAATTTTGTGACAGTTTTATTTGTAGTTGACTGGGTAAACTTTTTTTTTCTGTTGAGGTATATGGAACATGCCATTCTTGAGTTATTTGGCCATGGTCAGTTAATATTTCAGAGCCTTTAGGTAAATCAGGAATCTGCCAGTGCTATGGAACCAAAGAAATTTGACTCTCAAAATTTCATCATCAGTATATCAAATATAAGGTGAACAACAAAATTACAAGAAATGGTGAAGCTAGAAGAAAATACTAAGGTGCAAAAATCAGCATCATCACGACCATTATCACCACCATTATCATCGTCATAATAAAGATTCTCAACACACTCTCTTAGATAAATGAATATGAGGCAACCTGGTAGAATAGTATGTTTTTTTTCCAAGCAGTTATCTGTCTCTCTAGGTTTGTGAAGTTGAAAATATAATCTGTGCCACATATGTAGTATTAAAATTTCTAGTAGTTATACTACAAAAGATAAATAAAAGAAAGGAGACTAATTTTAATACGACATTTAATTTCATTTCAGAAATTCAGTCTTACCAATTCAGAATATAATCAACTAAAGTGATTATGATCTTTAATATTTTTAATTTTCATACTAAGTCTTCAAAACTTCAGTCTGCATTTTATATTATAGCACATCTCAATTTGGACTAGTCATATTTTAATTACTTGATAGTCACATGCAGCTAGTGGGTACTCTAGCAGCATAATTCTAGATAACACCAAGTTTGTAAGGCTTACCTCGGTAATATTAGAAATCCAAATTTTAAATTTCTATAATAAATATTTGATTATCTTTTTATATATTTTATGTGTTAAAACGTCTTAACTTTTATATTGTTCACTTTTACCTTTTTATTTCATTTTGTTTATATTTGAAGCGTCCTTTCTGAGTATTTTTTTAATAATTAGCAGTACTTCTTTCTTATAGTTTACTTTTTACCTATGCCTCTTAATTTTATCTTGGTTCTATTGTGGTAGATGAAGTAAAGTAAAAACTTCAGTAATTTTACAAAAGTTTGATTAATTTGGGGAAGCTACATTTATTGAATAAGTATTTGCCCATTGATTCATAACATTACCCAATATGTAAATTACAGTAGAGGAATTCTTTTCTTTCTCATTTTTGACCATTTTTATTAGTTTTAGAATCCGTTTCCATAGATTGATACTACATCAGAATTACATTAAAGTTATAATTAACATTGGAGGAATTTCTATCTTTCTCGGCCATACTATATTTCACTGGCTACCCGAATAAAATGTATCTCAATATTTCATTCTTTAACCTGTACAGTTTTTAACTTTCTTCTTGGATTTCTTTCCTACATGACAGTGTATTGCTCATTGCTTATGGTTGTCATGGCTGAGTAATTTCATTAGGGCAGTCCTGTTCAAGTTCATTATCTTTAAATTCTAGAGCAAGGTAATCATATAGCAGATTCTGACAGATATATGCTAGACTAGGGAAGAATGGAAAATTGGGGTATTCACAGTGTTTCTTTCTGCAAAAAATCTGGAAGTAGGATGATATGGACTGTTGAGCAAATAAATGATAAAAATATATATGTGATATTATACTTTTAATTTTTAAGGCTAATAACAATTTTTCAGTGAATAGAAAATGCCAAGAATATTTCTGGAAGTGGTAAAAAAAATTATTTATTTTCTTGGTTACCCAAAGTGACTATTTGTTTAGTTTTGAAAGTAGAAAAATGATTAGAATCAGAGATAGTAAATGATTTATTCAAATTGAAAGCAGTATGTGGAAGATATCACATTTAATTTTTTTTTAACCTGTGCAGTATTACCCTTTAGTGTAAATGCATGAAAGAAACAAATCTTGTAAGAGTTTTCTCTTGGATATGTGCCAGAGGTCTCACATATGTCACCTCATTTTATACTCCTAAAAATATAATATTTAAGTATTATAATCTACATTTTCTGGTAAATCAAGATAGTTTGAAATTCAGATCGCTACACAAATAAAATGTATTCATAATAGAGACTTGACCACTTATCTAATTTTCATGCTGATAATTTACCTTGAATGACTATTTTAATACTTTCAGATAAAATATACACGACCTAATTCTTTTATTTGTCTCAACACATTTACCTTTTCAAAGCGCAAAATAATTTTAAGGCAGGTAAAATTTACTTAATGATGGACTCCACTCTGAAATGGTACAGTGAACTAGCACTGGTTCAGAACAGTTGAAATAAAAGAGCACTTAAATCTCAAAGAGAATTAATAAGTTGCCCAAGTTTCTCACTCTTTTCATATTAATCAAAAACACTATTTGGGGGAAAATATGCAGAAAACAGGAAACATTTAATCTTTGTACATCACCCTCACAGTGACTGATTCAGCTTGTGCCAGCTCAAGTGCAACTAATAATCTACTCCACAAATTCATTTAAGCTACAGCAAGTTAGCAGGAATCTGTGTTTGTAAGTTTTAATTATTTAATCAAGCTGTGAATAAACCAAAGTAGGTTAATTTTTAAAATCCTACTTGGAGCAAATATTTTGACCACATTTGAATCTTAGCCAATACCTGGTGAGATTATAGGAAAGAAGTAAAACAGACAAGCTAACTACAATTATTTGTGCCAACATCTATAACTTGGCTTTGTTTTGATAAATTAATGGTTTTTCTAAACACAATTCTTTTAATTAAAGGGGGGGTCAATAAACCAAATGCTGTGCTGTTTTAAATGTGATTATTTGATAGCAATGTGTTGTTATGTTATTCCAGTTTCATTAACAGACACTTGGAAACATTCGTTTAGACAATATTATGATGTACCAGCATAATATGTTATGATCTGCATAGTTAAATACACTATGTCCTTTTATATTGTTTTTTTTTTTCTTTTTTAGGTTTGTGGGTGTAACTGATCCCTTAATATATTTTGACTGTTCAAGGACTATATATATTTATAGAACATTAAGGCATAATATTAGAAGGTGCCCTAATGGGTGTAGTTAATCTGAATACTCATTACCGCAATTCTCCAGGGATGGCAGTGCACAGTGCAATGTGAATGCTAATTAATTTCAATATTCAATACTTAGAAACTAGTCTCTTGTCAAAATTATTTTGCCACAATTATGTGGAAAAAGCAAAGCAATTACTTTCAACTACAGAATTGGGAAAGGAAACTCAAGTTCACTCAACATTTTACTCAGCACTAGGGAAAATACTGAACATTTATTGCGGCAAAGGATGATACTGAAATTCTGTCTTTAACACACTAATTCCCAAAAGAAGCAATAATCAACTATTTTAGGATGATAAAGAAAAGAATTGTCATGTTTTAGCACTTGATTGAGGTACCTATATTTGGAGATTTTATGATCAAACCTCAAAACTCAAAATACAACTTGTAGCAAAGATTTCACTTAAAAGTTGGAGGTTGGATCCTTCAGGCGCATTACTTTCCTTCTTGAGAAAAAAACATCTGTTGACTGCAGAGAGAAATGACATAAAAAGAAAATTAGAATCCTAACTCATATTGAGGGAATTATAGATATTTTGTTATAATGAGTAGATAATATAGGGTATTTAATGACACTAGACCAGGTTTATCATTTCTGGGCGGTTGGTATTCATGAGATATAATGTTTTACAATCAAAGTTATAGCAATATTAACATTTTGATGTTGTATATGTAAATAGACTATGATAGATAAATTCTTATATTTCATTAATTAAAATTGCCAATTTAATAGAGTAGTAAACTTAACTTGTATGTACATTTACTTTCTGAAACTGCACATAAGGTTTACTAAATCGGTTAGGTATTAACTTGAATATTTTTATAAACTATACAATTGCCACAGATTTAGAAAATAAGCTATATAAAATATATAATAAAATGTAAAAATATAATAAAATTTTTAAGTAGACCTAGTTCTGGTTATAAATGTTTTTGGTTTATATTATCAGCAAAGTGCTTAAATGTATAGTTTTGCTTGTTGTGGTATCCGTAGTTGACTTCAAAATATCTGTTCAGACAGTGCAAAATTATGTGTTTGTTTTGTTTTATTTTATGATCACCCAAGAACGAGCCACTCCTCAAATCAGAAATACAAACCCTAAAGAGGATTAGTTAGCATTCAATAAGTAGAGCCAATCAAGTGTTAACTTTTAGATGTGCTTTAATTTTCTTTCTCTTTAATGAACAAGATGCCACTCTAATTAGCAGCATAAATATTAAGCATGAATTTTCACTGATGAAATTAGTGATTTGATAATCACAATAATGGGTGTTAAGAAGGGTTTTTACTGGTGAAATTAATATTATGAATTGGATATAAGATTTTAGCCTTTCACCCTTTAGTCTTAGGAAAACTAGCTAGGCTGTTGATCTTAAAACCCTTGGACTGGCTATAAGCTGAAATTGATTAGATAGTTAATTGAATGTTGACAATTGGATACTGACAGGTTTGCCTTGGGAGAGGTCTTCATACTCTGTCCTCCCAGTGAAACCAAACAGGCAGAGCACTGAGACTTCAGGTAGCTTTTAGACTAATTTTTTTTACTAATTACTTCTTTCTAGTAAAAGTCATAAATGGTTATAATTTAGTCTGGAATTTGTTTCCATTATATCCTTAAAGTGAAGTTATAAAAGAGTAGCACATTTATAGCCACCTGCAGTCATCTTTGCACACAAATAGAAGAAATCACTATTATTTGTGGGCTCCAAAATTGGTTGTCAGTTCTCAAACATACTCAAAGAGCCTCTGGTCTAGTTTCTGCATGCAAGCTCCAAGCTGAAGGGGGTAATTTGGAGCTCAAATCCAGTCCTTACCTCTCAGTATGCTCTACCTTTTATGAGTGCCATTGTCCCACAGTGAAGAAATTTTATCAATTTAGATAAAGGCCACTATACTTCCATTTAGGCTTGTCATTACCCTCTATATACAAAGACTAGACATGGGTCTAAATCTTCTCAAAGAATGACAATCACAGCAGAATTTGTCTTTATATGAAGTACACTCCAAGCTCAACAAATATGCCCCTTAATTTTTATCAAGTAGTTAAATTGGCAAAATGAAGACACAAAATGGGGGTTGAAATGCTGGAATAACTACTATATCAAGCTATGTGTTATGTATCTATCTAGCATCTCAAAACAATGCAAAGTATGCGGAGTAAAGGAAATTTACAAGATTGCAAAAGGAGAAGTCGTTTAAGTTAGTACCAATGGGACAGAATTTAGTTGCATGTAATTGTCATGCAACTACAACTTACAAAATACTTAGCAAAATATATCAGAAACAATGAAGAGGGCTAGAATCTAAGAAACCAGAAAGGATGCCTGATTTTTCACTAACATACACATTTTCTACATAAGATATATTTGTAAAATTGTATGATTACATATTATTTATAAAAATTAAAATAAGGATAACCCTAACTTTTCTACAGCTAAAAACATACTGTTAGAATTGTCTTTTAATTGTGTGTACAAATTTGTTTGTTTCTACAGATTACACCTTTAGCTTTACCCAATATATTGGATAATAAAAGGACTGTCTTTAGTTATTTGTATCATGTCCACAAGCAGAAAAGAAGGCTTCATTAATTTCATTGCAAACTTTTCAAAGATGTGTTTTTAAATGGAAATGTAAGTATTTCTTAATGTATGTAGTTTGAATTTTATTTTTCCTGGTAACTAAAAGTATTTCATATATATAAAGAGACTGTGATAAATATATATATATATGAAGGAGACCCTCAAAATGAAATATATTTATTAAAAATTGTGTATTTATTCTTATATGTTTCAACTTCAGCCACCTTCAAGGTACTCGCTGTTTGATGCAATACACCTATTAGAGATGCTTTTTTCACTGCTCAAAACAGTTTTTGAATGTGTCAGCTTGATGCCTTTTAGTACTTCTGTCATTTTTTGTTTCACCTCTTCCCCAACCGCAACGTGTTTCCCTTTCAGGACTTTTTTCATCAGGAAGACAAGAAAAAAAAAATCACTCAGATTGAGATCAGGTAAATAGGGAGGGTGGGGAATGGGAGTCTTGCCGTTTGGGGTCACGAACTGCTGAACACTCGGCACAGTGTGGGCAGGTGCACTTGTAAGTCACCAATCATGAAACTGGCAAATGTGTTGAAAGAATCTCAAAAAAAATTTTTTTTTAAATCACTGAAGCCAAATGCAGCCTCTCACAAGAATGCTAGCTGGTACATTGATGCTTTGGGATTCCCAGAACATTTACTTAGAGGAGGAAATCTGTATTAAAATGAGGCATACCCTCTAGCAAATAATTCCAGGTTTTTTTGTTCCCCCTATTATATAGACACACAAAAACCTTTGCATTTTTGGAAAGCAACAAATAATGAGAAGGGAAATGAAATGTTCAAAAGCAGCTCTTTAGAAATGATGATAATGGAATATGTCGCTCCAAGAACGTATCTTTCCACAAAAAATATTTTTAAAATGAGCACAAACTATCAGAATCGACTTTTAACTTTTTTAGAACTCTGGAACATAGTCAAAGGTTTGCAACAGCCAAGCAGATACTGAATCAAGAAAGAGATAACTTAGAATTGGTTCAAAATTTTTGTAGAATTTTTAACTGTCTTTGCACCACTAGTCTCTGCACGGTAGTAGTGGTTTTGAATAGCACAGGCTGTGATTCCAGTTTGTGTGCCTACCACTATTACTGGAGGGAGAATAGAAGACATTAATCTCAAATAATTGTGTTCTTCTAGTATGACCTGTCCAGCAGTCGACTGAATGAATGATGTAAGATGTTTGCCATTGCTTTGGCTAGCTCAGAGTCCACACAGGGTGGAAAAGTAGCTACACAAAAGATACTCCTCAAAAATATTGTAATTCCGTTTCTGAATCTGTTCACTTAGGATGATGACTTTCAGTTCCATCCATGTAATTAATATGCATGTGAAAACCCAAAACAGAAATAGTGTGTGTGTGTGTATATATATATATATATATATATATATATATATACATACAGATACATATATACATATATATGTATACCCCAAACTGAAATAGTGTTATATATATACATATATATGTATACCCCAAACTGAAATATGTGTGTGTATGTATACATTTACATATATATATTTGTATATGTATATGTAATTCGAATGAAAATCCCACTGCAACCAGGGAAAAAGTTATAGCAGAAGCAAATAATAGACACACTGAAAACCTGAAAGGAAAACTTAGGGGGCAAGTATACAGTATTTGGAGAATTAAGAATTCTTTTTATGTTTCCTCCAGGTGTTCAAGTAAATCCCTCTCAAAACACAAAGTGAGCATAGCAAAATAACCAGACACTTCAAAGACCACACATGACAAAGAAAAATGACATTTAAAAAATAATCTTGAAGATTCACTGAACAAAATCAGTACCTACACAAATTAATAAAAACAAATCCTGAAGAAGAAAAATATAATTTTTAAAGTTTCATATTATTATATTCAAAATGTTCAAAAAACATAAAACAAAGCAATAAGAAAACATTACACATTTCTAGGAGATAGTAAAAAAAGCTTTCCTAGAGGAAGTATAAACATTGAATTTACCAGACAAACATTTATAAAATATGCTTAGAGAGCTAAAGCAAACAGTGGATAACGCTCAAGAAGATACCTGAAGAATGATATCTTAGCAAATACAAAATAATAATTGAAAAGACCAAGATGGAGTCAATATACCCAATCAGAAGCCATTTTAACATTGCCTAGATCTGTCATGTTTTTCTAGCAGTTTACTTTAATTTATCCTCTAATCACTAGCCAATGGCAGTACCAACTGTGCTGCCCAAAAAACTGGACTGGATTTTTTTTCTTAAATGTGGTACATATACTAAAGGAGTACTCAGTCATAAAGAAGGACAAAATTATGGACTTTGCAGCAACTTGAATGGATTTAAATAAACTGTATTTTCTAATCTAACTTCTGTGCAATTCTTTGCATCTTTCATGTGGCATCGAATGGCAGACAAAGACACAACCCCTGGTGGTTCTGACCTAACATTTTGGAGGCCATGCTGGGATTGTGATCTAACATTTTTAAAGGTCCCTACTGGGATATTTGTTAACCTAACAATAATGAACATAAATTTTAAATAAGAATTAAACAAATTATATTTCTGATGCTATAATAAATTACTAAAAATTTACTAAAAAATTAACTGAAGAGGTTTATCAGCAGATTTTAGAAGGCTAAAGAAATAGTAAACAAATTTTAAAATGGGTCAATTGACACTGTGCATTCTACTTTAGCTCACTTTCTCCTCCTCAGCCATCAGTATTTCTTTGACAAATTATTGCTTTACATGATTGCCAGGTTGTCTATAGAGGTATTGAATTTCTTTCTATTTGTTTTTTAATAGTGTTAGGACTTAAGAATATCAGCCCCTTTTTTCCTGCTGTTTTAAATAAGTTTTCCTAGCTCCTTTCTGATTCTAAATACAGCAATAACTTTCAGTATAGAAGTCAATCATATTTTTAGATACAGAGTGGGCATCCCTAATTTAAAAATCCAAAATCCAAAATGCTTCAAAATCTAAAACTTTTGAGTGGCTACATGATGCCACAAGTGAAAAATTTCACACGTGACTTTATGTGAGGAATCTCTGACAAAATACGGTCACAACTTTATTTCATGTGCCAAATTATTTAAAATATTATATAAAATTACCTTAGACTATGGGTATAAAGTATATAAGAAACAAGAATGAGTGTTATGTTTAAACTTGGGTGCCATACCTAATATATCTCATATTTGCCAATATTCCAAAATTTAAAAATCCCATATCTGAAAGATGTCTGGTCTCAAGCATTTTCCATAAGGCATATTTAACCTGCACTAGCAACAAACAAATGATAAATGAAAGTAAAAACAATGCCATTTGCAATATTATCCACAGTGTGATATACTTAGGGATATGCTAAACAAAAGAGATGTGTAAGGCATTTTTTATTTTTAAATTTTTTTAACTGACAAATAAAAATGTTATACACTCATGGTTGTCAAAAGAAAATCTTTAGACAAATTAAATTGAACAGACTATATGATCAAAGAACAATTCATGATTCAAGCAGCAACCAAAACCAGAAAAGGTTCAGAGAGCTTCAGCCAGCAGCAGGAACAGTGATGGTTTATAGGTTGAACCCAAAAGCAAAGTAAAGAAATCACCTAATTGATTGCACCTATGTGTTTGCCTTATTTGGGCAATAAGAAATTTGCCTTATTTGGGTATAGTCTGGTGAGGGGTCTTTAGTTGTATAATTGATGGGGTGATTGATTGGCTAAGGGTCTTTTAAAAAAAGTAATTTACAAGAATATTTTTCGTTTCAGTGTGCTTACATTAAAGCTCTGGTTACAGAGACAATCTCAGGTTAACGTCCTCCTGTTTATTTTGCTTTAACAAAGGGTACAACATAATATTTTGGCATATGCATACATTGTGCATTGGTTAAAATGAGCTAATTTTCACTTGCATTACTCACATATTTATTGTAATGAAGACACAAAATCTACTTTTAACAATTTTCATGTATACATTGTTATTAACTATAGTCACTATATATAAGGATCTCTTGAACTTATTCCTTTTGTTAAACTCAAATTTTGTATCCTTTGAACAATATCTCTGCAATACCACTCCACTCTCTAAGCCCTTGGTAGCCACCATTCTACTCGGTTTCTGTTCATTCTACTTTTTTAGATTTCACATATAGTTAGATCATGTATATTTCTCTTTAAAAACATCCTCCAGGTTCATCCATCTTGTTGCAAAGATTAGGATTTCTTTATTTTTGAAGACTGAATAGTATGCCATTTTGCATATCTACCACATTTTTTTTTTTACACTTAGTGTGATTCTTCAATGTGCATAATACGGCAATGGTCATGGAAGTGCAAATATAAATCTATGTATTAATAGTTGAGTGGTTTTCAACAAAGAAAGAAAAAAATGTGCAAGCTATACATCTAATAATAGTTCATATCCAAAATATATAAGGAACTCATATATCTTAATACAAAAAAAGTCAATAGGAGCTAGCAGGAAATTTTCCAAAATTCCAACAAGTATATGAAAAATTCTCAACATCACTAACCATCAGGGAAATACAAATTAAATCACAATAAAATACAAATTAAACCAGCCCTTCATGTTGGATAGAATGGCTATTATCAAAAAGACAAAAGGTAAGTGTTGGTGAGAATGTGGGGGAAAAAAAGAACAATTGTAGGCTGTTGATAAAAATGTAAATTATCACAGCCACTATGAAAACAGTCTGGAGGGTTTTAAAAAACAGATAATTATCAGAAGATCCAGCCACTCTACTATTAGGAAAATATCCAAGGGATATTAAATCAATATGTTGATGAGATATCAGCAATTTTCTTTTATAATTTCCCATTTGGTATTGAAAGAAGTAAAACTCATCATTCCTTTCCTTTGTAAAATCTACTTTCAAATATAATATTCAGGTAAGCCCTCTCTGCTTCCAAATTAAAAATAAAACTATATTTCTTACTCATTTATAGATGCTTATTAAGAATCAAAATATACAATTAAATTTATATGCAGGAAAAATTTAGCATGGGTTTTGAAAATCAAAGTCATGCAACCACCGTCAAAATAAAGTTTCAGCGTACTCCCTCCTACCAATAATGGTGTACTTCCCTTTTTTATTCAAGCACATCCTCCACTCTTAACCTCTAATATCCGCCGACCTTTTACAGTTTTCAATCTGATTGTTTTTTCCAGAAAGTTTTAAAAATGGAACTATACAGTATACATTCTTTACTTTTTCCTTATTTCAGGTAGCATTTTTTTATATTCAATAACTTTATTCAGCATATTAAGTGTTCCTTTTTGTCAGTGAGTAGTATTCCATGTATGTACTTAGCACAGGTTATATATCTATTATGCAGCGGAAAAAAAGGTAAATAAAAATGCAAATAATTCAACAAGTGCTATTTAATTAGAAATTGGATATTTTTCTAGTTTGAGGCAATTTCATAAAAAGATGTTGCGGACTTTGTGTTAGAGTCAGTACTCTACTCAATTAGCTTGGGTAAACAAGGTGTGGGGATCTTATGGCAAATATCTTTATTTAAGAAAGTGCCAAACTGTGAGCTGTCTCCTAGATGTTAGGCCTTTGTTGGTCATACAGTTGGCAAATATTTTCTCCCCAATCTGTGGGCTATCTCCCCATTCTCTTAATGGTTTCTTTGGCTTTGCAGAAACCTGTCAGTTTGATGAGGTCCCACTTGTCTATCTTATCTCTTGTGCATGGGCACTTGGGGTTTTGATCCAGAATCAGTTGCCAGTTCCAATTTCCATAAAGGTGTCTTGTGCATTTTCTAAGGTTCTCATAATTTGAAATTTTACATTTAGGTGTTTGATCCATTTAGAGTTGATTTTTGTTTAAGGTGATAGGTAGGGATCTTGTTTTAATCTTCTTCATGTGGTCAACCAGTTTTCCCAGCACCATTTCCTGAACAGGTTCTCCTCTCCCCCATGGTTGTTGGTGGAGGCTTTGTCGAAATTGAGTTGGTTGAGATATTGAGGTTTTGCTTTCAGAGTCTCTATCCTGTTCCATTGGTCTATATGCCTGTTCTTGTACCAATACCAGGCTGTTTTATTATTATAGTTTTATAATAAAGTTTAAAGTCTGGGAGTGTGATATTGCCAACTGTGATATCTGACAAAGGCCTAACATCTAAGATCTACGAGGAACTCAAATGTGATGAAAAGAAAAAAGCAAACAGCCCCATTACAAAGTGGGCAAAAGATATGAATAGACACTTCTCAAGAGAAGATATATGAGCAGCCAACAGATACAAGAAAAAATGCTCAGCCTTACTAATCATCAAGGTAATGCAAATTAAAACCAATTGAGATGCCACCTAACTCCAGTCAGGATGACCATCATCAATAACTCAAAAAACACCAGATGCTGAAGAGGAAGTGGGGGAAAAGGGAACACTTCTACACTGTTTTCCACAACTTCTGTGAAAAACAGTTTAGCGATTCCTAAAAGACCTAAAAATCAACCTTCCATATGACCCCAAAATCCCGCACTGGGAATAAACCTGGAAGAACTCAAATCACACTATGAAAAAGATACCTGCAAACTCATGTCTCTTGCAGCATTATTTACCAAACAGCCAAAATATGGAACCAACTGTGCTGCCCATTGAAAAAGGACTGGATAAAAAAATATGGTACACATACATAATGGAATATTATGCCATCATGAAGAAGGACAAAATTATGAACTCTGCAGCAACTTGGATGGACTTAGAATCTATAATACTGGGTGTTCTATCACAGAAACAAAGTACTGCATGTTCTCACTCACAAGCGGACCTTCAACAAGTATCATAATACCATAAGAAAGGCACCGGCTGTAGTTGAAAACTGCCAGAGGAGTGGGGATGGGGTTGGCATTAGTGGGAAACCGCCAGGAAAGCAGGGGCACATCTCATCAACTAAGGTACCTGCATAATGAACATTTGTGTACCTTACTCTGAAATGTACCCCACATCTTCAAAATTAAAAAAATTTTTTAAAGTGCCAGAAGTTTTTTCTAATAGGGCCATATCATTTTGCAGTCCCAAAAGAAATGAATGAGGTTTCTGGTTGCTCTGCTGCATTGCTATATCCTCACCAGCATTTTGTATTGTCATTTAAAATAAATTAGCTATTCAAATAAGTGCCGTATATATCATTGTGCTTTAAATTTGCTTTTCTCTAGTGACTACCCATGTTGAGCACATATTCATGTGCTTATTGGCCTTGCGTGTATCTTCTTTGGTGAAGTACTTGTGTAAATATTCTGCTTAGTTTTATTTAGTTTTTTTTTTCTTATTTTTAACTTTTGAAAGTTTTAGAAATATATAACTGATACAAAGATTATGTCCGATAGGTGATTTGCAATTTTTTTTCAATATTTTGCTTAGGTTTTAACTGTCATAACAGTATCTTCTTTAGAGCAAATTTTTTTATGTTGATAAAAGTTGAATATTTTTTCTTATATGTTGTGATTTTGGTGTAGTATATATTGCTAATTTACCTAAAGACATAAAGGTTTTTCTGCTATACCTTTTTTATAAAAGTTGGATACTCTGTACTGTGCTTTTAGGTCTATGATTCATTTTTAGTTAATTTTTGTATGAGATGTGAGGTTCAGTTCATGGTTTCTTATTTTGCATAAGGATATCTTATTATTCCAGAAACATTTGTTAACAAGGATAACATGTCTCCATTTGAACCTTGAAATCAAATCTGCTGTATTTTTGGTATCTTGTTTCTGGACCCCCCCATTCCACTGTGTTTATGTATCCATATATATATATTTTTTTTTTTGCTGATACTTTGCTGACTTGATTACTGAAAGGGCACAAGAAGCCTTGAAAATCAGGTAAGGTGAATACCTCATATTTCTTTTTTTTCAAAATTAGTTTGAATCTTCTACTCTCTTTGCCTTTCTATATAAACGTTAAAATAATGTTGTTGAATTTATTTTAGAAAATCCTTCTGGAATTTTTAAATGAATTGCAATAAAGCTATATAACATTATGAGATGATTTGATATTTTAAAAATATTGAGTCTTGCAATACGTAAACATAATACGTTTAGGCCATTGATCTCTTTCATCAGTATTTTATAATTTTTAGCATGCATATCATATACATAATTTGTTAGATTTATAATTTGTTTGCTCATTTTTTTCCAATACTTTAGTAAATGACACTTTTGATTTCCAATTGCTTAATACTATTATAGAGAAATACAATGATGACTTTTATTGATCCTGTTGAGTACAACCTTGCTAAATTTGTTATTTCTAAAAAATATTATATGAATTTAATATGTTTACCCTTGTATTTCTTCATTTTTAATATGTAAGTCTTTTTTAAAATTATCTTATTGTAATTGCTAGAATTTCAGTGTGATTTTGAACAGTAATGACAAAAATGAACAACCTTACTTGGGACCCAATCTTAGAAAGAAGTCATTTATCTTTCATTAAGAATGCTTTAAACTTTAAGTTTTCTAACTATCAGATTAAGGGAATTCCCTTCTATTACTGGTTTCCTCAGAGTTTTTCTGTTTTTTCCTGAATATATGTATACTGAATCTTCTAAATTCACCCTTTTACCTTTCTTTATGAATCTTACATTATTTTTTTACTCTGTTAATACAATGAATTACTTGGTTGATGTTTTGAATGTCCAAAAAGCCCAGAATTCTCAAGCTAAGTACAGTTGATCATGATGTATTATCTTTTTAGATAATGCTAGATTCTTTTTGGGCGCAGTTTGAAAGCTACAAGGACGCATAAAAGTACAGAGACTAGAAATGGCTGCATAGGAAGGAAAAGAAAGTATTTTTGTCTGCATCACTCCAACCGTCAGGCTGGCATAGCATAATTTGGAAATCCCACGGTCAAAAGTTTTCCCTATGGGGGAGAGAGGGAGAGCAGGGGACCTCAGCAGCTTTGGTCAGAATGGATCCCAGCCATCAAAGTTACTGTCACAGAGGACACATTTGATCTTCACTGATGTGGGAGCCAGCAGCTGGAGCAGCCCAGAGCTAGAGCTGCATTGAACTCATTTTGTTCATGTATTGTTTTCCTGATTTTGTTGAGTTGCCTGTGTTCTCTTGTAACTTGTTGAACTTCTTTTAAGCAATTATTTTGAATTCTTCATCTGGCCATCATAGAATTCCATTAACTTGCAGTCATTTACTAGGAAGTTAACACATTTCTTCAGTGGATTTAGGTTTTTCTTCTTTTCTGTGTTTCTTGTAGTCTTTCATTCATCAAAGAGATAGAAATAATTTAAAAAGAACAAAATAATATCTGGCATGGAAGAATAAATGACTAGAATAAAACATATATAGAAAGCTTCAATAGCAGACAGATATAGACAAGCAGAAGAAAGAATAAGCAAATTTAAAAACAGAATACTTAGAATTATTCTGATATAAGATAAAACATAATGAGAAAAAGTGGAGACTATATACACAATTTATTAAAAACTTTCCAGCAAACCAATGTATGCATCATGGAAGTCCTACGTGGAAAGAAGGGAACCCTTGTACACCGTTGATAGGAGTCTAAATTAGTGCAGTCATCATGGGAAACAGTATGGAGATTCCTCAAAAAATTAAAAGTTTATCTACCATATGATTTAGCAATCTCTCCAGATATATACAAAAAATAAATTAAAACAATATTCAGAAGAGATGACTGCACTGCTATATTCATTGCAACCTTATCAGGATAGCCAAGATATGGAAACAATGTATATGTTCAACAAAAAATGAATGGATAATAAAAATGTTGTATATATGTATACAATTTAATATTATTGAGCCTTAAAATAAGAGAAAATTCAGGTATTTGCAGCAATGTGGATTAATTTAAAAGGCATGTTAAAAGGACATAAAATAAGTCACAAACAGAAAAACACTACATGATCGAACTTTTATGTGAAATCTAACAGTCAAATTCATAGAAGCAGAAGGAAGAACGGTGATTACAAGTGGTGTAGAAAAGGGGATAAAAGTTGGTTAAAGGGTACAAAATTTCAGTTATGTGGACTAAAAATTCTAGGCATCTAAAGTATGGCATGGTGACTATAGCTGATAACAATGCGTTGTATTCCTGATATTTGCTAAAAAAAAACATCTTGAGTGTTCTCACCAGAAAAATAAAATAAAACATAGCTATGTATGGTGACACTCTAATTAGTGTGGCTGCAGTAATCATTACACAGTGTATATTTATATCAAAACAAATTATTTTTCAAAAAGGTTGATTTAAAATAAATTAAAAAGAAGATAATAAGAGAAGGAAAAAATAAGAGTATAGTAGTAAATATTTGTAAATTTAAATTTAGGTATTATTTTTAAAACACACATAATATTTTTATATAATTATTAAATAGTCACACTCATGCCCAAGATAAAAAATACTTTAAAAAAGCAGTCTCTGCCGGGCTCGGTGGCTCAGCCTGTAATCCTGCGCCTTGGGAGGCTGAGGTGAGTGGATTGCCTGAGCCCGCGGGTTCGAGACCCGCCTGGGCAGGCGAAACCTCATCTCTACAATAAATCAAAAAAATTGGCCGGGCGTGGTAGTGTGCGC
>CAUYQG010189493.1:0-21313 GCA_963574415.1 Tarsius wallacei | reverse complement strand
CAGTAAACCAAAAAAATTAGCCGGGCGTGGTAGCGTGCGCCTGTAGTTCCGCCTACTCGGAAGGCTGAGGCGGAAGGATCGCCGGAGCCCAGCAGGTCGAGGCTGCGGTGGCCGGGAGCGGCCACTGCACTCCAGTCTGGGCGACGGAGTGAGACGCCAACTCAAAAAAAAAAAAAAAAAAAAAAAAAGAAGAAAGGGAAATGACTAAAGAGACTGAAGATAGTTGCCTTCAGCATGCTTTCCTTTTAATGATAAAAACACTTAAAATTCTATCAAGTGATGAAGCAAACACATTTTAAGAATAAAGAATATAGAACCTATGAAACTACAGAGTAAAGACCTCTGGATCCAATACAAACCCTGATAGGAACTCTCATTGTGTTTGAAGGGATAAAAATCTGTAGATATTCATCCTTAGCTCATCGCTACAATGCATTACCACAAGGGTGGTGTCATAAGAATATTTTTCCAAAGTCAGCTTCTTCTATTTCATATTGGTTACTACAGTTATTTCTGTCTAATTAGTACCAAATTGATGGACATCGAGGGAAAAAATAGAGAAACACTCGGGAGTAAAGGATGGAGAAAGGTAGCTGATTAGTTGGTTTGTATTTTAAGGGAAATTTTTTTTAAAAACACCCTTTTAAATTATTTTTCTTCCAAAATAAGTCAAGAGTAATGAGAATAACTTAGACCAATTTGTATTACACACCTAATCTCTCAAGCATGATATAATGACTAAATAACGATAAACTATAACCCTGGCAGGAACTTTGAGCTGTGACTTAGAGCATTTTACTGACTCACAAGTAGACAGAAGCAGTTGATGAGACAACTGAACCTCAAATCTCTGTGTGCTATTTCCTAGTGTAATGTCCTTTATAGTGTTTGGTTCACATTTATAGTGTTTGGTTCACATTCATAGTGTTCATAGTGTTTGGTTCACATTGGTTGTTGAAAGAAGCTATACAGAGGGAGGGATAAAGCCTGGTATGCAATTTACATTTTCAGAGCTGGGCTCTTATGTTGGAATGTCAGAAAATGCAAATAAGCAGGTGTAATGAAATTATATTTCATTGTTTTTGAGTAATAACTTTGTTTACGAAGATTTAGTTTCTCTGTTATGATTAAGTAGGACCTAGTTACTTTAAAAGAAGAAAACACTGTGATCTTTTTCACAGTACAAAGTGAATTTTTGTATCAAATTCACTTGATTAATCACACATGAATTACTCCATTTGTTACATATTTTGTGTGTTTCACCTAGTTGTTCAAATTTATCTCACTTGTTCTATAAGGTCACTGGAGTAAGATACTGGAGTACAGATAAGGTGAATGATTGTTTTTAAGTGAGGATGTGACTACAATTGGCTTTACTTGGTAACTGAAGGCCTTGTTCAACAGAGTGTTAGGGCCAGTTGAATAAATCCATCCATTTCTCTGCATCCATACTGCCATCTATCCAGTCCAAACCACCATCATCTTTCACCTGGACTTCTATAATAGTCTAACTCATTCCCTTTTATTTGTTTTGATTTTCTCCTAACCGATCATCTTCACTACAGCCAACGTAGTCTGCTAAAACCTGATTCTGATTATGTTATCCTGTGGCTTAAAATGTTTAAAGGACTTGCTTGTGCCCATGGTATTAAATTCATATTTTGCAATTTGGTTTACAGGCACTTGTGTAATATGGTTTAAAGTTTCTCCTTACTTCTCCAATTTCACCTATCACTATATATCTTCTCACTTGTCTAATTTGTCTCTCTGCCTGTAGTCTTAACAAGCAGCTCCATATATATATCTCAGTTCACCTGGTATAGGTTATTGATGTGATTTTTCTGAAACACAAAACTAATTTTATCATGTTCTGGCTAAATGTTGTCCCGTAAATCCCCACACCTATTGTAATAAAGCCCCACTATTGAGTAATTCCTATAGTGCTGTTGCCTTGGTGCATATTGTTACTTTGGTCTGAGATATCATCCTCCACTTTGGTAGTTTTCCTATGTCCAGTTTATCCTTCAAGATCAACTGAATTATCTCCTCTCTGAGATGGATCCGTATTCTATATTCCCTTAGAACCTATGCATACCTATGAAATTCATTCAGTTGTTCATTCCTTCATCAAAGAAGAATGTGCCAGAAACCTGAGAGGCAAATTGAACGAAATATTTTGACCTACAAAAATGACTCTTTCATGTTGTCAGATCTAATCAATACAAATCCTTGCTCTCCTGCAACATACATTCTTGGAAAAAAGGGAGCAAGAGGCAAAATGAATAAGTAAAACGTATCTTTTGTGAAATAGTGATAAGTGTTTCAGGAAATAATTAGTTAGAGAAGAGGAGTAGAGAATCCTGGGGTAGCAGGGAAGTCTTCTCAGAAAGTGAGAAATTTGGACATAATCTCTAAAGTATCTGAAGAAGATGAAGAAAAAAACCATAGAGCTATCTAAGGGAAAATGCAAAAACCTTGATGAGGAGTCTCACTGGTATGTTTGAGGAATGGCAGGGAACCTAGTACATGAGTTAGTTGCACTTCGTGTGGAAAAAAGTACTAGAAAGTGAAGCCAGAGAACTAAACGGGACTAGATTTGTACAGAGATTTATTTATTTATTTTTGAGTTGAAGTCTCACTCTCTTACCCAGACTGGAGTGCAGTGGCACACTGCCGGCCACCGCAGCCTCGACCTGCTGGGCTCCGGTGATCCTTCCGCCTCAGCCTTCCAGTAGCCGGAACTACAGGCGCGTGCTACCACGCCCGGCGAATTTTTTTTTCTTTTTATTGTAGAGACAAGGTCTCGCCAAGTTGCCCACGTGGGTCTTGAACCCGCGAGCTCGGGCAATCTACTCGCCTCGGCCTCCCAAAGTGCTGGCATTACAGGCTGAGCCACCGAACCCTGCCTGTACAGAGATTTTACAGCCCTAGTTTTTACTCTGAATGAGATGAGAAGCCACCAGAGGAGGAAAAGCAGAATAATGACATGATTTGATGCCCATTTTAACAGGAAAATCTTGGTTGCTGTGTAGACAACAGACTGAAGGGAGCAAGCTATAAGGCATCAATAGGAAATTTAAAACAATTATCCAGGCAAGAAATGGGAGAGACTTGAACTAGGGTGGTAGTAATGGGGCTGTGAGATGTGATGGATTCTGGATATATCTTTTAAGTCAGAGCCAATAAGATTTGCTGACCAACTGAAAGAGGGAAAACAAGGATGATGCTTAAATGTTGGGCTTGGACAATTTGATGGAAGGATAGAATTGCCATTGACCAAGAAGGGAAAGAATTTAGAAGAATCAGATGTGTGTGAGTGTGTGTGTGTGTGTGTGTGTGTATGTGTGTTATGTGTGTATGTTGTATGTGTGTGTGTGTGCGTGTGTGTGTGTGTGTGTGTGTGTGTGTGTGTGTGTTTGATAGCAGGAGTTTGGTGTAAACATGCTAAGATTGAGATACCTATTAGGTTTCCAGGTGGAGAAGTCAAGTGGGCAGTTGAATGAATGAGTCTGAACTAATTGGGTAAATTTTTGGCATATAAATGATATCTTATGACCATGAAACTTGATGTTATCACTAAGGGATTGAGTATAGACCAAAAAAAAAAAAAAAAGAAGTATATGAACTGAGACCTGGGGCCCTCTAATATTAAGAAGTGGTTGGGATGAGAGGAAGGAGAAATCAGCCAGGACCAAGAGACTGAGGAGTGGCCCAGGAGATAGAAGGAAAGGTGAGAGAAACCAAGTGAAGAAAGTGTTTTAAGAATAGTCAAATGATCAACTGTGCAAATGCTGCTAACAGCTGAAGCAAGTTGAAGACTGAGAAGTGACTGTTAGATTTGGCATCCTGAGGCCATTAGTGACCTTGATGAGAACAGTTTTGGTAGGCTAGTGGGGATAAGAGCCTTTTTGCAATGAGTTCAAGGGATACTAGAAAGGGAGTATAAATAGGCAAACACCCTACCTCCACCTCTTGTCCCAGGTTGTAAATGTTCCCTTTCTTTCTCAAAAGTGCTCTTATTTAACTGTTAACTTACATATTCATCCTAACTACACAGAAAACTCTTTGAAGAAGTTTGGCTAAAAATAATAACTGAAGAAATTTTTTGGTCAAGACAGATTTTTTTTAAACAAAGGAAACAACATAAAATATTTGTTTTTTGATGAGAATGATCCAGTATGAAAGTATAAATTGGTGATGTGGAAGATAAAGGGATTTGAAAAGGCTAGAGAATAGAATATGAAGAGCTTAGCCTTGAATAGGAGCTTGTCAGTAGGGATGGCAGAGTCCACTGTTGTATTTCTCACATTGTATTTTTTTTTGTTAATTTATTTATTTGTTTTCCACATATTATGAACCTCCAAAAAGCAGTAAGTATAAATGTCTTGTTTATTTTGTGGTAGAAATTTTATTGTTCTATTTCTATTCCCTAGTACAATGCCTGGCATACAGCAGGTATGCAATAAAGGTTTGAATGAACAAATGAAGACACTGTGCTAAGCATGTGTATGTTTTATCATTTCACTCAAATTGGATCATTTCCATGAAAACTTGACAACCAGATTGATTTAATAGTGTTTTTCTTGTCTGAGTCTATAGATAGCTTGACTAACTGGTAGAATTGATTGATAGGAATGGCTGTATTTCTATCAAAATCAATGATGCATCCTAAGCGCAGAATCAGTGACCCTTGCTGCATCATTTTGTAGTAGTCCTGGGTGTGGTTTTAACATGAATTTACTAGTTACTTCGCATAGAACTTTCCGAAAGCTATTGATTCTTCCTCAGTATCCATTTGACATTTCTATTTTACCATTCATATGCCATGTATCATTATCTATTGTCACTATCTAACTTACCTAGTAAATGAGACACTTTTTGAGAATAGTTATTGCATCTTTATTGTTTTTGTTCCAATAATGCTTTGTATTCACTTTGGTTAGAGAACATGTCTTCTTCATTGATAAATTAAAAATGGTTAGTCTAGGCCCTGATATAAAGCAGGGACCAAATGAATATTTGTTTGAATGCATGAATGCAAAATAAATGTTTACTGTTTTTGGTGGAACCAGTTGGTACACAAACTAGATTTCTTTCTAATTTGGTGTGCTTATTCTCTAGCTCCCGCTGTTTTTCTTCTAACAGCCCCTCCTGACACCTCCAAGAGACCTGTGTCACCCATATGCTTGAAAAAACAGAAGTGCCTGGTTTTTGTTTTTTGTTTTTTTGAGTTGGAGTCTCACTCCACTCCTGGCCACTGCAGCCTCGACCTGCTAGGCTCCGGTGATCCTTCTGCCTCAGCCTTCCAAGTAGCTGGAACTACAGGCGCGCGCTACCATGCCCGGCTGATTTTTTGATTTATTGTAGAGATGAGGTCTCGCCAAGTTGCCCAGGTGGGTCTCAAACCCGCGGACTCAGGCAATCCACTCACCTCAGCCTCCCAAAGCGCGGGATTACAGGTTGACCCACCGAGCCCGGCGTGCCTGGGATTTTATATCCTCTCTTTGGTAACCAATAACCAATAGCTGTGGAGCAAGAGTATGGAAGTCTAGTTTTCTTGTCTCAAGGCAGTGTAAACTTGCCAGTGTAATTCACACTCTAGAGCTCCTTGTTGATCAGGCTGAGTCTGGGACTTCACCTGAAATTGCACCCTTGCTAGGCTTATTATTCTCCCTTATCCTGCTTTTCCAACATCCTTTCAAGCTTCTCCTGAGAGCAATTCTTTATCAAATCACTTACTTATACACTTCTCCTTTTCTTAGAATCTGCTTCTTGGGAACTTTATTTAAGACAATGCATGTTTATAAAAAGTTGATGTCAGGGACAGGGGTCCTAATCACTGCCTTTCCAAGTGCTTCAAGTTCTGCTGTTGCAGGTAGTCTCTCCTGGTAGTTTTTGTTTTTCTATTCTTGCCAGCCCAAAATGTTGGAGGCTGTAAACTAAATTTGGTGTTTGATTTGGTTGATGGTAAGGAAGTAACTTCACAATTTAGTAAATAATTGTTGTACCATCTACTAAAAACCTTATTGAATCATAGGTTTTTCTAACATAAAGTCAGAATGTATTTTCCTTGATTTTCTATTATTTTTGGTGATACACATCTCTATTTTCTCTCCTTAGGCGTGGATGATAGAGTTGATTGTATAATCATTTTTATGTCATGATTGAGTCCAACTTTCTCTTGTTTTCCTGTTGAATAGTTATTCGCCTCCATATACAGTATAAACCATTTATTTTTCTAGTGATTTGAAAAGAACACAAACTCCTTTATCTGTAAAATGGGATTGGAAGTAATGTGTTTTAGAATGGAAAAGCACTTTAGGAACCAGCTGGTGGCCAACACTTCCATTTTATAAATGAGAACATTTGAGACCCAAAGAGGTTAAGTAATTTGTTCAATATCACCCAGCTTGGTTAGTGGCAGAGTAGGACCAAAGTCCAACTCCCAAGCCACTGTGCTCTCTATTGCTCCACAAAGTGCATATTTCTTATTCACAGAATTTTTATGAGGATTAGGGACCACATCTGTGAAAAATAGATTTAGCCTTTGGAAAGAAAGATGCTGGATAGCTTTATGAAAGCTTTATGAAAACTAATCTTATTTTAACCTTTTCTGTACATTGTTAGTTTTGTTCAGTTTTATGTTACTTGCTTTAGGCTTTTTTTTTTTTTTTGACCAAGGACTAGATAATATATGATGCTTGCTTTAAAAATCAATATTAGGTATCTGGATTGTGTTGGAAATAAGAATTACTTCTGCTGGTTTTGAAGCCAGGAGCAGTTGCAAACAGCCTTCTAGAATGGTGATTACTTATGTACATGAAAAGTTTTCCATTCCTATTTTGCATATTGGGAATAAGGACAGTTGATTCCAAAGAAAAGAGGAAAGCATAAATTATTTATATATATGTATTCTCAATCTGTTAATACTTCCAAAGCTTAGTACGACGTGTCTTTAACAAACCATGAATTTTCTCTCCTGCCAAGTCACCATATCCTGCCTACTTTCAGCGTAGTCAGGGACCCATTATACTAATCCACCGTACCTTCCTATCTCTAGCTAGCACATGCAAGTGATAACTTTGAATATTTATTTTGATGCAAGGCATATACATCTTCTCTATGTCATCTTGTAATGCAAGGAAATTGTGACTTGCTTAACTTGGTTACTTCAATTGTTTAAGTTTGGTTCTTTCAGCCACAGTGTGCTTTCATATACTATATGAACAAGAATCCTGTTTAATTTTTGTCTTATTCAAAGCGCTTTGTGTAGATTTGTATTTGTAGGGAATATAAAACTCAAATGCCAAAAGACTAAAGTAACTTTTATATATATTTTTAATTAGGTACGATTATATGCAAGACCTGATGCTATCAGAAGAGGATCCGGGGACTATGCTCTTCATATAACAAAGAGATTAATAGAATTTTATGAAGACTACTTTAAAGTGCCCTATTCCTTGCCAAAACTAGGTAAGAATTTTCTTGTTTATCTTATGGGAAGGGATCCTTGAAGGTGGAATTTCTTTTTCACATGTTTATTTGAAATATTCAGAAGCATGGAAATTTTGCAGTTTATATTTTTAGAGAAGATAAGCATGGGAAATAATTGTTTTTTCAGAAGGTAAAATAAGATTTAGTATTTTTGGAGTTTTGTCAATAAGTGCTTGTGGAAATTAAAAAGGTATTATGTTAGTTTAGGATTCTAAAAGGTAACCCAAATAACTATAATTTGCTGAATATGTACTATGAAGGGGTACTTGCCAACATCATATTGAATTACTACAACTACTATGTGGGGAGATACAGCTAGGACATTTTTCATATGAGGGATTTGAGGTGTAGGAAGCTTTCCATTTATACAGACAGTCGGTAAGAAGAAGGAACTGGGATTTTAAATCAGGTCTTGATGATTCCAAAAATTATTCAGTATTACTGGAGAAGGCATTCATTGATTGTTTCTTTTTCCAAATTTTCAGATGTCAGACTTCAGTGTATGTTATCCTTTAGATTGTTTTTTTCCAACCATATTTCTAGTACATAGTTATTGTAAATATAATAAAAAGAAGAGAGAAGGTAATTTAGCAATAATGGAGATTGTGTTCTCTGTGGATGTTCTTACATTTCTTCCTTTTATAAGAGACTGTGTATAATAATTGTTGGTTCAATGAATAAGTGAATTGATATGGTATCCTAATTTGAATGAGGCTACTGTTTTTGCCAAGGAGTGAACTATGACTTCCCAGGAATTTAGAAAAGATACATACATGAATTAGAAGTGTTGAAGTTATTTTTCCTCTCAGAAAAACGTGTTTTGAAATATTACATCACAACTGTCCTTTGTTCCCTTCTCATCCTTCCTCATCCCTTATACTTCCCATGAGCATTTTTGATCAGGTTCCACATAAAAGATATTTCTCATTGACAAGAATAAAGTGCCTATTTGATCAAAAGTGTTAGTGTTTGAACCGTAGGTTCTCTTCCCTGGAGAACTGGGCCTATTTCATTACAGTACCTGCCTGCTGTGTAGCTTTATTGGCCTTACGATAAGTAGTCAGTTCAGAAAGCTGACAGAACAGTTGATATTGTTATCAACAAATATGACATACAGTTTTCATGAGTGATATTACAAAATTCTAAGGTCTTTTTAAAATCTGTGCTGTTGGATTCCATAGGCAGATTTTTATTTCAAATAGAATCAATGTTTTATTTTGTTCTGTTCTCTTTTTCTCTTTTCCCATGCATCAACTTTTCTATTAGAATATGTTGCTCTGAAATCTTCCTGGTAGTCACTCAAGGCAGAAAGGAATACCTGACCTCCTTTGCATGGGAGATGATACTGTTATCTACTCCAGATATAACTAGTTGGGAACTTCCCAGCTTGACCCTAATGTAAAATTCACAAGTGTTTATGCTGCAAGTTCAGCAAGAGAAATAAAATGTGGGTCTTTCTCTGTCCCCTTCAGACCAGTAATTAGCAGAGGAACTCTATAACTTCAGGGGGTTCCGTGTAACTGTCAGCTTGCAGCAGGAAGCATTTTTGTTCCTTTATTTCACTCACAATTGAACCATGCAGGCTTTCTTCTGTAGAAAAGGGCTTTGTTCACCATTACTGTTACTTGATAAGCTACCTTATGGTGTATATAATTGAATGATTTGACTTATCCCAGCATATTGCTTTTTATACATTTAGGGGAGTTACCACAGCCCATGGCGCTTTGTAAAATTTCTCTTAAGGTTCCCCTTGTTTTATATATCTATAGATGCATAGATCTATATTGTAATGGAATTATTAATATGCTTTCTAAGTACCCCCTAGATAAATATCCATAAGCAAAGGCACATTTTGACAAATTCCTACATTCCATTGTATATTATAAATTATACTTTAAATAAATTCTGTGGAAACCAACTTTGTTAATGATGCATGTAGATGTATCCTAGATATAAACTGAGGCTTCTGTGACCCCTCAGATCTATCTAGAGATGTTTTCAAAACCTATTCTACCCCTTCTGCCTTCCCTCGTTTGTTCTATAAGCATTTATTGAGTGTTTACCATAGGCATTTTTCCATGTGAAGCAGTAGTCAATAAAATAGACAAAATTCCTCTCCCTCCTGGGGCTTTGCATTCTATTGGGTGGAATCAGACATTGAAACAATTATTGACATTTATAGCATATTAGATAGAAATACATGCCATTAAAAATAAAGCTAGAACAGGGGAATAGGGAGTGTGTGGGAGATGGGTCATGGAAAAGGGACTGAGTTTTTAAAATGGGCAATCATGGAAGACTTCATTGGGAAGGTGACTTTTGAGTGAAGAAATCAAGGAAGTAAACATACATACCCTGTAGATAGATATCATGGGGTAAGGACTATAGGCAGAGGGAACAAACAAAGTGCTTGAACTTTGAGGTAAGCGTACTCCTGGTGTGTTTGAGGAATAGCAAAAAGGACAAAGAGGTAAGTGTGACTGGAGCAGAGTGAGTAGAGGGGTAAGAAGTAGGAGATAGGGTCAAGGAGTAAGGGCAGGTGGCTGGCTGAGAGACTGTGGTAAAGATTAGCTTTTTTCTTTTTCTTTATCTTTTTTTTTTTTTTTTTTGGTGAGCTGGGAATCTATTGGTCAGTTTTAAGCAGAGACATTATATAATCTGGCTTATATTGTAAAGGGTCATTCTGTGGCTGAGTTGAGAATATACTGTAGGGTACTGTAGGGTAATGTTTCTCAATTGGGGGCAAGCTTGTCCCTCAGGAACATTTGGCAATGTCTGGAGGCATTTTTGTTTGTTAGGGTAAGTAGGTTACATGCTACTGGCATTTGGTTGGTAGAGGTTAGGGATACTGCTACTTCACAACAAGGAAATATTTAGTCCAAAATGTAATTATGGCCAAGACTGAGAGACTTTGATGTAGGAAGAAAGGGCAGAGGCATGAAGACCAGTCAAAAGGGTAGGGCAAAGTTTAGGTAAAATATGATGGTTACTTGGATGAGAATATTAATAATGATATGGTCAGAAGGGGGTCCAATGCTGGATATATGTTGAAAGTTGATACAATAGAATTTACCGATGAACAAAGTATAAGGTGTGAGAGAAAGAGAAGCATCAAGAGTGACTCCTTGGGTTTGGCCTGAGAACTTGAAAGATCGAATTGCCACTTACTGAGACAGAGTGATTGTGGAGGAAGATCATTTTAGAGACTGACGTGTCTAGTAAACATTTACGTGGCACCTTGAGATCTGTAAGAAATTCAAGTAGACAAATATAGAATTTGAGCAAGTAATCTGGCTAGAGATATACACTTGCAAGTGTGCTGTGATATATAAAGCTGTGAACTGGATGGAATTACCAAGACAGTGAGAACAGATAGAAAAGAGAAAAGGAACAAAGAGGGATGATCCAATGTTCAGAGGTGAGAGAAATTAAGAGCCAGTAAAGGCTACTGAAAAGGAGCATCTGGTTAAGCCACTGAGGAAACCAGATGTTCATGGTGTCTGGAGCATCTGATGAAGAAAGCATTTCAATGAGTAAATAATTCATGGTAAGTCAAGTTAGATGAGGACTGAGAATTAACTATTCACTGAGGCTAGCAGCATGAAGTTCACAAGTGACCTTGACAAGAACAGTTCTAAAGCAAAGACCTGATGGGTGTGTTTATGAACAAATGGGCATGGGGTTGGAGAAGAGGTGGAGACGTGACTAGAGGCAGTGAGTAGGGAACACAGATTGACAATTTCTGAAAATTCCCAGTGGAGAGGGTTCTGAGAATTCTGGGAGAGGAAGATGAGGCCACAGTATAGAAAGTTAGACTACTTGAAATTAAAAATAAAAAAGAACTTGGGAATAAAAGGGAGAAGAAAGAAGGTATTGAAGAGTATATGACAGAACAGCAAAATGACTGTAAGAAAAGAAGGCCCCAATACTAAATTTTAAGATTTGGAATTGCTTTTTATTTGTTGGTTTGTTTGTTTTGCAATGGAGAGGCTTGTGTTCCAATAATACTCACCAGAGTAGAGTGAGTTCTACTGAAGTGATCGCATTCTTACCTCACAGGTTGTCCCTGTCCCAAACTATGTCAAGGGAGATATGGAACTTACCTCTTTTTAAAATTATTATTTGCATTAGAATATGAAAAATTGAAATAAATAAATAAATAGCAAAAATTCTCCAGTTAGCCTGACTTATCTAAGATGTTGGAGGGAATGCTTGTAAGTGTGAACGTCAAGGTGTTGCATTGCAAAGCAAACAAACACACAAATAAATAAAAAGCAATCCCAAATCTTAAAATTTAGTATTGGGGCCTTCTTTTCTTACAGTCATTTTGCTGTTCTGTAATATACTCTGCAATACCTTCTTTCTTCTCCTTTTTGTTCCCAAGTTCTTTTTTATTTTTAATGCCGAATAGTTTAACTTTCTATACCTGGCCTCATCTCATACCAGTTCATCTCTAAGAATTTGAGTTTCCACTCTGAGTAGTTTATCTGGGTAGTTCCCTAAGAAAAAATTGATGCTTGTTGTTAGCATAATAATTTATTCTGATTGTTACACAAAAAAATATTATTTTGTCATTATTAAACCAAAATAAGCAACCGGTGCACACCATGTGAAGATTTGTTTTTCAATCTCTAAATTAGGTAGTTAAAACTGTTTGTATGAAGTTTGCAGAGATTTTCAATTTTTGATATTAAATTGTAATAAGACATATATAGTCTCTGATACAGTGCAGTAATCCTTTCTGTATCTATGTGCCTTATTTTCATGAAAACTCTCAGAGGCCTCAGAGTGTGAATTTAAAAGAAGGCTGTTGTTGACATATGCAGAATTAAGTTATCTTTACTCTTATCCCCAAAACATATTGAGGACAGTAACAGCAATGACAACTGTGTTTGTGTTTACTAAATGTGAGCCACTTTTAAGGATATTGAACATTCTAACCCATTTAATTCTTATCTCAGCCTTTGGAGGCAGTATCTGTTATTTTCTCATTTTCCAGATGAGGAAATGTAGGCACTCAGTGACTGGGTAATGTGTTTTGGTCATACAGCAGGAATTAGTGGATTTAGAATTCAAACTCAGATGGTCTGACTCCAGAGTCTTAAGATTCTGTTGGAACAGATTCCAGAAATTTTTGGAATTCAGAGATTAAAATATAAGTTGCCATAATAAACTAGAAAAATTGATTGTTGGAGGAATAGCATAATAACTATTTTTGTTACTTTTTTACTGATGGTAGAAGTATTACATGGCCTCTGTAGAAAATTTGTAAACTTAACCAATATAAGCAAGTGTGTGTCTTATAACTCATAATTTTGTCAACCTGAATATATGAGTATTGCAAATGTATTTTCATTATAGATGCTTTATATGTTAATTAGGCAACAGATAAAGTGACTCAGGTTTGTATTGGAATATTTTGTTATGCATACTATTTAGATTTCAATTAATAATGGTAGATGTTTTTCAGTTTCCTTTTGCTACTACTCTATAATTTGTAAATCAGTGTCTTGTAAAGGAGTTTGCTTGATTGCTTTTCTTAAAGACACGGTGCTATTATGAAGAATCTATTACCTATCTGGAACAGTGCTGTGATGGTAGAAGTAGCACAAGTGTTTTGTACTAAGAATTTATGCTCTCGAGGAGATTGTGGTTTTGTTAAAGAGAGAATACAATATTTACAGTAATGAATTGGTTAGAGACTCATGCAATACAGAATATAATCAAGCACCAAAATTTTTGCAGGGTAAATCATATTAAGAGAGTAGGATCATTGTACAATGCAGTAGGCATAAAATACACACAAAGAGGAGATGTGTGTGTGTGTGTGTGTGTGTGTGTGTGTGTATGTGTGTGTGTGTGTGACTTGAAGCCCGAGAAAAGAGACAAGAATGTAACTGGAGGTGGAGAAGAAGGAGGAGATGAGGTCATCTTGAGAACTGTGTAGTAGGGATACCCATGGATACCTTGGGATCTATGTATCAAATTAATAAAGTCAACATTTTTCTATAATAGAATAGATATAATTTAAATTGCCCTATTAAAGCTCATAAGTAGGAAAGGCTAGCTTGATTGATTTTTGTTTAAGATATAATAGACATATCAGTTTTTTATTGTGGTGATGGTGATGATGGTGAAGAAAAAGACAATGATGGTGACAATTTTTGACTTGCAAGTAGTAAATCTTTTCATAAAATATTTGTATGGTTAATTTTTATAAAATTCTTGTATTGATGGCTAAACATTTCATCTTTTGTGATTAGGTGTTTTTTCTTTAATTAGTGGATATGTTTGTGATGACATTTACATAATACTATCCCCAAGCTTAATCGTACATCTCATAGTTGAATTATTTGAGACTTTTCCTAATGATTTTAAGTATGACTTTTCTTGTCTTTGATTAGGTAAATACCGAGTACTAATGTGTATATTTTGTCAATGGCCTCAAGTAATAATGCCTTTTAAAATAAAATCTCTGGGGGCTCTTTACACAGTTTGGTCTAGTTCAATATAATGTGAATTCATTCTCAAAATGCTTTCTTCAACCAGAGCTTCTCCAAATACTTGATCTTACTACACTAGATCTATTTAATTTTATGGTTTCCCAGTGGAAACTAGTTTAAGGATCTCTTTGTGGGTTAACATTATTAGGGCCTTTCTAAAGAATTAGATGAGGTAGTACTTTGTCTCCTACTTTAGCAAGTATCATAGGGAAGTGTTTTTCCATACAACTATCCTTTCTCATCTTTAAAATCCTTCTTTTATTAAGGCAATTCAAGTTTGAAAAACCCTTCATATGACGATTTTCTCATAAACCAAAAGAGCAGTTATCATTTCTTTCAATGGGAATTATTTTTATGTTGTTCTAACCCCTTCTCTGACAGCCATTTGTACTAAAATAACACCAAATCCTATTAAAATGGGCACTGTTATTTCAATATTTAACAGTTATTTTAACACAATTTAACAAGGCATTTTATCCCTTCATTAATTATTCTATAATATGGCCATTTCACTGTTCTTGTTAAGCTATTTTGCAGCTATTACATGCTGTATACTTCCAAGACTATACTAACAAACCAAACATATATATGATACTAATGTTGATGATAGTTAACCACTGATGCAAAAAAGGGAAATAAACAGAAGAGTAAAGATGAAAGAAATCAATGAAAACAATGCATTTTAGTGGGAATAATGCATTAGATTATCACTGCTATAAACTCGCAAACCACAAGTGCACTGAGAGGAGAATTTAATGCAAACAAAACAACTATAAGATTGAGTTAATTCCATTAGCATTTATTGAGTAGTTACTATGTGCATTGTATTCATCAATGGTAGTAAGAGGCCTCTGACTAGAAGCTTAAAATCCAGTTGAAAAAAAGTTTTTTTAATTAATTTTTCAGCTTGACAATATTATTATTACACATCCAATTTGCTTACTGTTCTCTTTTCTCTAGTTTTAAGAGTTTCAGACCTTCAAACTTGAATTTACTCCTAAGCATATTTTCACCAATTTAATCAAGATTTTAATGTAATCAGGGTGTACATATAAAGAGGTTTCCAAGACATTGTTTTATATATGTTAACAGATTTTTGGCCATTACAACTTTGCCATTAAGTTAGGAAATAACCATAATCAACATTTTCATTTACTAAATTACATAAGCCTTTGCCTTATATTCTGTTATTTTCTCTGTTACTCTGGATTCATTGGCGTTGCTCAGGTAATGGATACCTCCTTCTTTTGTGCACCTCATCTCATTCTCTCTCACCTGCTCAAGGACATCGCTTCAGCAGTTCTTCCTTTTAGCTCCTGAATCTTCAATTTTCTCTCTTTATTGAATTTTTCCCTGCAAGCATTAGGAATATGGTGCTATTTTTCTCAACTTAACCACACATATACACACTCGCTCCAGCTACCAACCTATTTTTCTCCTTCCTTTTACAGCTAAACTGCTTAAAAGCGTTGTCCATCTGCACCAACTCCAATTTCTCTCTTTCCCTTGTCTCTTGAATGCAGTCTACACCAGACTTTCTACCCTCCCCAATACTATACTAAAATTTCTCAAGTTCAATACTGCCTCCACACTGCGAAATCCAATGGTCAATTCTCATTTTTTATGTTGAGCTAGCAAAAGCATCTGACACAGTTGTTCTCTTTGAAACACAGTTTTCATTTATCTTTCAGAGTCATACATTTTCTTTTTCTCTTTTTTTCCTTCCTTCCTTCTTCCTTTCCTCCTTTTCTTCTTTCTCCTCTTCCATCCTTCCTTCCTCCTTCCTTCCTTCCTTCCTTCCTTCCTTTCCTTTCTTCCTTTCTCCCTGCCGTTCACCTCTCTAGCTACTTGTATTAAGTGCCCCAGGACTCACGTTTAGACCTCTTCACTTTGCGATTTACATTGGTATTGGCCTCCCTTGGTGACCTCATCCACCCTCATGACCTTAAACACCATTTTCTGATGCTGATTATTTCTAAACTTCAACTCCAAACTTCTACATTCTACTGATATCTGCACTTGGGTACCTAATGAACATGTTAAATTAGCATGTTCAAAACTGAGCTCTAGAGCTTAAACCACCACTATTTAGGTAAACAAACAAACAAACAACCCTTGGACTTAGACTCTTTGTCTCTCATGTCACCCATCCAGTATATTGGTAGAACCTTTTGGCTGCACATTCTAAATATATCAAGAATCTGATCACCTCTCACCATTACTGTCACTGCTACTCTCATTCAAATTACCATGCTCTTTTTCTTGGTCAAGAGTTCAATGTAAATGCAATTTGAATTTAAAGTGGTATGAGAACATAAGATAGTGGAATTTACAGAGTTTTTGCTAAGGATGTTAGGCTTATCTGATGATTCTGTTCTGTTCAAGCATCCCCATGACTTTCCCTTACTCATACAGTAGAATCCACAATTCTTTCTTTGACTTGCAAGACCCTACATGATTCAGTCCCTTGTTCCACTCTGACCTTATCTTTTTCTCTCCTACTCACTCTGTTTCAGCTGCACTGCCTTCCTTGCCATTTCTTCAATACAACAAACATGCTCCAACCCAAGCCCTTTGTACTTGTTTTTCCCTCAGCCTAATACATGTTTTTATTCAGATATTTGGATGGCTGGAATAGTACCTTATTCATGCTGGTCTTCTTTGACCCCTGTATTTTAATTGCATCCTTGCTGATTACTTCACATAGCTCTTCCCTGATTTACTTTTCTCCATAGTATTTTTTATTATCTCACCTAGTTTATGTTTTATTTATGTATTGTTTAATTTTTCACTGTTTCCCACTTCCTTTTCCCGAATGCAGTCTCTATTAGAACAAGTGTTTTGTCTGTTTATTCACCACTGTGCTCATTCTACTGAGAGCTGTACCTGGTCCAGCGTAGGCGCTCAGTAAATGCTTGTTGAATGAATAAGCAAACTCTAACTTCTCCCTGCTTTAACTCTCCTCATCACACAAAGGAAAGAAAAAGAAGACAAAGCCTGAGCTGCTTTGTAAATCAAATAAAATATGATTTCTTTGTAACAGAATAAACAAAGAAATAATGGTGATATACCCTATAAACTGTCAAGGAAGCTTCTTTTGGTAAATACAAGTGGAAATGATAAAAAATTACTTAGCTGTAGTTACAGCTATTTTCTCATTAAGGATTCACGGAAAGGAAGTTGCTGGTAAAAAATGGATGAGATGGTACCTGGAAGAAGTAATGAGCTTTTGGTTTAGTTTCATAACTATCCTATGATGAGGCTATTAAGTAGTTTCACTTTGTACCTAGAATGTTTTGCAATCTGAAAATGAAATAATTATCTGGTTGTCTTTCAAATCTCCTCTTCCTTGTTGTTTTTGAAGTTAGAACAAAATTTATTCATGGATTTGGATTTGGATTTATTCAAACATTTGTTGACTATCTATTATATACTTGATTTTGTTCTACTAGGAACTGGAAAATCAGCAGTTAAAAGAAACAGCAATCCCTGTCCTCATTGGGTTTATAATTTAATTTATGGGAGCAGAGAGGCATATATGTATATATATATTTGTATATGTGTATATGTGTGAGTGTGTGTGTGTATATATATATATACATACATATATACATATATATATATCGTAGTTAGAAGGTGATAACTGCTATGAAGAAAATAAAGGAGAGAAAAAAATGTCAATAATGTTGGTCGTAAGGAGGGGCTTGCAGTTTTAAGCAGGTGGGTGTTCAGGGATGCCTTGCTGAAATGGCATTTGACACTTCAGTGAAAATCTGAAAAAGTGGGAAAACCCTAAGGAGGAGAGAGGGTATCTGGTGTGTTGGAGAAATAGCTAGGAGAGCAGTGTGCTTGGAACATAGTAAGTGAGACTAAGATGAGTGTGCATTGAAGCCTTTGAAGTAACTGTACAAGGTGATAAAGGATTTTGTTGAGGGATCATGGAAAGACATGCATTTTTCATTTTGAGCAGAGGTGTTGTCCCAGTCACCTTGGGCTGCCATAAGAAAATAACATAAACTGTGTAGCTTAAACAATAGAAGTTTATTTTTTCACAGTTCTGGAGGCTGAAAGTTCAAGATCAGAATGCCAGTGTGGTCAGGTTCTGGTGAAGGCTCTCTTCCAGGCTTGTAGATGGCAGCCTTCTTATAGTGTTCTCACATGGTAAAGAAAGAGCAAATTCTTTGGTGTCTTTTCTTATCAGAATCCTAATACTATCATGAAGGCCCCATTATCATGACCTCATCTAAACCCTATTACATATCAAAGTCCCATCTCCAAATACTATGATATTGGGGGTTAATTCTTCAATGTGGGAATTTTGAGGGGTCATAATTTAGTCCACAGCAGGCGTGACCTGCTGTGACTTACATTTTTAAGGGGTAACGCTGGTGCTTCATATAGAACATTCTGTTGGGGAATACAGGTAAAGGCCAAAGCAGAGAGAAGCTAAGGCATTAATCCAAGAAATGATGGCGTTGGATCAGAGTGGTAGTAGTAGAGATGGTAAGAAGTGAGAAGATTCCAGATATATTTTGAAAGGAGAATCCACAAGATTTGCTGCATTACAGTAAGATTTCAAATGAAGGCTTGATGTCAGTTTCTTTCAACTACAGTTTTAAAAACAGTGACAAGCTTAAAAAACTATGAGCTTTCTTTTTTCCCCCACATGGTTTACTTTCCTGTGTAGTTACAGTAAAAGGGACTAATATTTTTATATTTGTTTCTCTCTTTCTTATTTGAAATTATAGCAAGATAACTAAATTGTATTTTCTAATGTGTGCAGCTGTATTTAGAACAATATAATGACTATAATAATCCTCTTCTTGGAGTGAGTTGCTTCCTTCACTGACCATTGGTCAATCTGGAGTTAATTATAGCCAAATAGCAGTCTAAAACCCTTGAGGAAGGGAGGAACATTTCATTAAAGTCTAGCTGGGGATTATTGCTGACAGAAGCACTGTCAATCAGAAAATTTTAAAAGAAAGGTGACCATTCTCATAAACTTCATACCTAAATTAGCTTATACTGAAATCAGAAGGTTTTTCAAAATAGCTTCATTTTAAGAAACTGAGACTGAGGATAGTTATGTAAATTAGGGTTAAGCTTCTAAAAGTCAATTAAAGCAAAAATACTCTATAAAAGAGAGATAGTCAAAATACAATTTTTTTCAATGTCATTGTGATAGTGTTCTTTATCCAATTCAGAACTTTTCAGGCCATTCCATTGTAATGATATGCCATGATTACTTATTGGTTGATTATCATTTCTAAGGTTTAGGATCTGTAAGTGGTTATTATAATCAGGGCATCTTCCCTTTATCTTTGGCATTAAGGTCTTATGATCTTTCAGATACTGGAGAATAATAAAAATCCTTGCTGTAAACCGTGGAATATCTGCTTGTAATTTTGTGAGGTGAGAAGCAGGAATGCTGTTGTAACTTGAGAGGAGTATACCTATTTTGTTCACTTGCTAGTATAGTGAGTCCATAGCAAACCATATAAATTCAAGTGGCATGATTACTGAGAGATTGTTACAAGAAAAAAAGAACTTAAGAAAGCAATTTACAGTTAACATAAAAGTGACACAATTATTTTGAAAATTAATACATTTTATTGTCAGTTATTTCAAAAAAATAGACTTATGACTTTATCTGCCATGACACTGGAGGCATCTAAGGTTTGGATTGAAACTTTTTGAAAAGTTTCAAATGGAAAATGTACTCCTGATCCACCTTTTAGTCTTAAAACCTTTCATTACTGTTTCTGAGAATTTTGATGTGCTGCTTATGTACTTTGAAATGTAAAATAGACTGAAGTGTAAAACAAACCTTAGCCTGTAAGGGAGGTTGCAGTACACAGGCAGAGCAAATCCAATATGGTAGTAGTAAATGAAGCCTTCAGGGCATTTCTGAGGCTTTTTAAAGGGTGATTTTGAAAGAGAGGGTAAGTCCCAAATGCCATTTTTCAGCTGGAGGAATTTTAATGGTTTATAACTTAGATTTATTCTTTACTGTCTCTACTGTTTTTCCTTATGGGTTCTGTCTTCATATGGTAAATAATTCACAAATGACCTAGAATGTGTCTTCAATAGTAGAGAATAGGATGTTTTTTAGCTTTAAATTGTTTAGCAATTCCTTTTATTTTACAGACTGAAAAGCATTCACTAAACCGTAAAATAATTGGTAGGTTGATAATGTTTAGGTTCATTTAACTTCTTAAATACATTCAGATATACCCTGTCAATTTTTATTAATATTAATAAAGGCAGCTGTAAATGGCATGAAACTTGATGAGCCAAACTTCTCTAGTGGACAGAACCAACATCCCATGTCTGTAGTAGAAATTTGATATAATTTCTTATACCTATTGCTATAGACTGAAATGTACCTCTTCAAAATTTATACGTTGAAGCTCTAAACCCCAGTGTAACTGTATGGAAATAGAAGGTAATTGAGAGGAAATTAGGGAGCTTAATTAAGGCTAAATGAGATCATTGAGGTACAGACCTAATCTGATAAAATTGGTGGCCTTCTAAGAGAAGGAGATTTCCCTCCCTCCCTCCCTCCCTGCCTCCCTCCCTTCCTCCCTTCCTCCCTGCCTCCCTCCCTCTTTCTGTAATGTGAGAACACAGCAAGAAGGTGGCCATCCTCAAGTCAGAAAGAGACACCTTACCAGAACTTGATTATCTGGAACCCTGAACTCTGATTTTCATCATCTAGAACTATGAGGAAATACATTTCTGTCATTTAAGTCTCTCAGTCTATAGTATTATGTTACAGCAGCCTGAGCTAATATATACTTATGTATGGGCTTGAGTCATTTTCAGTGTTGTTTGCTGAGCTTTGTGGTGGGATATCATTGAGGACATGGCCAAAATAAATACTATGGAAACCACATTACTTACTCAGACCTTTTCATCACAATTCCATTTTACCCAAATTACTTTGATTATTATTATTTTTTTATTTCTATTTTTATTTTTTATTTTTTTTATTATGGTATTGTGGGGTACAGTTAGGCGTCAGGCATACCAAAATGCTTCGTTCAGGCACCCTTGGTGATAAGAGGTGTCTCCCCATCCCCAGACAGATATTTACCACCATTAATGCCATCACCCTCACCCCCCCCCATAGTTTCCCACCCCTGTCAGTCATTTTCTTGTGGTAATATGTTGGGTGATCAAGGTCTACTATATGAGTGAGAACATGTGATACTTAGTTTTTTGTTTCTGTGAGAGGTCACTCAGTATTATGGACTCTAGTTCCATCCAAGTTGCTGCGACCAGTTGAATTTTTATATTAATCTTGTACATTGTAA